>LLCB01000137.1:0-142878 GCA_001414345.1 Hymenoscyphus infarciens
GGGGGGGGGTCTTTAGACCAGGGTCATCATATTGCGAATATCACGAAAGCACGTGGAGCGCGGGGTAGTGTAGACATTGTAGCAATTGTTTAATTTGGTATCGTATTTGGTCCTGTGAATCCTCGAATTTACATGGTAACTCTTGGAAAACGTGGACCTATCATAAAATCATTCGCTTGCAAAGAGCCGTTCGCGCCGAACGAACTCGTTCCTAGCACCATTGTATTACAAGCCTTGTGGCATTAATGCGTCTATTTCTTCAACTCGGTGTCCTCAAGTCCGCCATACATCTGGAAAATATTAGCTTCAAGGTACTTGAGGAAAGGGAAGTTTGGGAGCGACTTACCGTCTCCATCATGATACCGGTGATTTGATATGGGTCAGCATTTGAAGCTGGTCGTCTGTCCTCAAAGTAACCGTAACCCTTAGCACCACACTCTCTTGGAATACGGATGGATGCGCCACGGTTGGCAACACCATACGAGAAGGTATCGATGCTACCAGTCTCATGTCGCCCGGTCAACCGTAAGGTGTTGTCCTCTCCGTAAACCGCAATGTGCTCCTTGTGGCGACCCTCAAGCTTCTTGATGGCAGCCTCAATGTACTTCATACCACCCTCGACACGCATCTCCTTGCTGGAGTAGTTGCTGTGAAGACCCGCTCCGTTCCAGTCGCCCGGAATGGGCTTTGGGTGGAAGGAGATCTTGGCACCGAATTCCTCGGCAATACGGTGAAGGAGGAAACGAGCGAGCCAGAGGTGATCACCCACTAGAGTTGCCATTAGTGGAGTTCTGAGGTGATGGGAAAAGGCGACTTACTCTCAATGCCCTCACAAGGACCAACCTGGAACTCCCATTGAGCCGGCATGACCTCGGCGTTGGTGCCAGAGATCTTGATACCCGCGTTCAAACATGCCTTGTAGTGAGCCTCAACAATGTCTCTGCAGTAGACTTTGCCAGCACCGACACCACAGTAGTATGGGCCCTGAGGACCTGGGAAACCGTTTGTTGGCCATCCATATGGTCGGTCGGACATGTCGAGGAGGGTGTATTCTTGCTCGAGACCGAACCATGGCTCGTGTGACTTGTGTGCAATCATCAACTTGGCGCACTCGGCACGGTAGTTGAACTTGTTGGGGGTTCCATCGGGATCCCAGCACTCGGTGAGAACCAAGATGTTTGGGGCACCACGGAATGGGTCGGGGAAGATGGCAACGGGGCGGAGGTAAACATCAGAGTTGTCGCCGGGAGCTTGACCGGTGGAAGAACCGTCAAAGTTCCATTCTGGGAGATCTTCGAGCGTGAACTCGCCAGATTCTGGGACCTTGAGGAGAGTCTGTGGAAGAGGATTGACCCGTTAGTTTCCGGAAGACAGTTGACTTGGGGGGGAAATGCCTGCGAGTGGGAAGGGATGTGGCGGGATCGGAGTTGGGCTGAGGGAATGCTGCTGCTCACCTTTGACTTGGAACGAACACCACCGGTTGAGTCAATCCAGATGTACCTTGAGGGCAATTAGATGAAGCCCTTAGATAGCAATATCGCCCAATACTCACTCAGCCATGGCGCTTCCCTTCTGGTCGAGCTTCATGTATTTAAGGAGCTATCTCGGAGTCAGCCAATGCACCGCCGGCGGGGTCAATTCAGGGATCGGGACTGACATTTTCCGTATAGGAGACGGTCGCTGAGGTAGCCATGGTTGCGATGTGTATAGGGGGTGCAAGTGAGAGAGGGAAGAGGTGTTGTTGACAAACAGACGGGGCTGGTTGTAGAGTTGAGGGTATGAGGGAGGAAGAAAAGTTGTTGAGCGACAGCGACTGTTTATATGAAAGATTGAAATACGAAAGCGATAAGGATGGGGGGGCGTCGCTAAGCGTGAATGGCCCCACGCGCCTTGGAAGACAAGACTGTACGGCAGGGGGCTGTGCTGGGATCCAGTCAGGACTCAGGACGACCCAGGTATGCGACAATTTAGTGGAGGGCAAGCAACAAAGGCCCAGTTCCAAGCCCTTATTCGGGCCATGTTACCTTGCCCTCTTCGTGCGTAGGTATGTATTTTATTTTTGGTCAAAGAAGCAATGCTTGAAGTAAGTAATTGAGGCCTTTATTGGGAAAGAAAGCTCTTCATTGTTTGTTGACTACGAGGGTAAGGGCAAGGGCTAGGGCAAGGGCAAGGGCAACGCTTCTCTAGGGAGCGGCAGTCTGAGGGGGCAGAAAGGGAAGGCAGAGATTTCCGATGCGATGCACACGACCGCTACGGCATGGCATGGCAGGCTTTTACGGTAATTGCTGTTTGTGGTGAGCCTTTTTTGCACTACACTCCTTGGAGACCCCTCGCATGCGATGCGGCTTCCAGCCACATGGCATTGTACCGAGTACCTTGACACGAAACAGAGCAGTACAAGTAAAAGATGAGCTACTTGCGAGTACAGTACGTTATCAACTTCAGTAGACTGTCACAAAGAAGCAGAACGATGTCTGGGCGAAAGTGACTAGTACTCCATAAACACGCTCTATATACAAGTAGGTCCAAAACCCCTCTTCCACCTACGCAGCAGCATTGTATCAACCTTCAGCACAACTTGGAGATCTGCCAGCTGTATCAAAAGACAAGTTCACATTATCTACGAGTACGTAGCCAGTTACTGAAGTACTTGGTGGGAAAAAGTATACAGTACCTGGATCATCCCCAGCGACCGACCATTCCAAGACTGCTTCCCCCACACCGACGCCTCTTAGTTGCAGCAGCTGGCTGCAGCTAGAACACTTTTCCATATCTTCCTCAGCCCAGAATAGAATTCCTTCTTTTTCCTTCCTTTTACCGCTGCCCTTCACCTTCTAGATCCCAACATACAGTATCCAAGAAACCGTATTTACAACTTCCACGACTCGTTGTTCCTCGCATTGCCTTCAAATTGGATAATCCAAACCCCTCTCATTCGTCCTCCTCCTCTTCAACCCGGATCGCCTTCCAGGGCCTTCAGACACAATCAGCGGGGTAGTCCCTCTCGATCGTTGTAACAGGCATCGTCTCGCCGAGACACCGTGTCGAAGCCGGGCTTGCGATAAGGATTACCAACTCTGTGATTGGTGGTTGGCGCAAAAAGCATGCGATGTGAAGTAAATGTCGGTGTCAGCCGAAAGTCGAGATTCCGGGGGTAGCGCGGCGGGATGACCGAGGGCAGATGAACATGAGGGTTCTAGAATCTGGAGTTTGAATTCAAATCACGTGGAGGGATTCCCTTTCGTTGAACATGTATGCTGGATTTGCAACCTTACTCGGTGAACATGAAAAGCATCCCGATTTTTATGCTCATGTGAGATGCAACTTCTCGAGCCACGAAGTACCGAGTGGGTTCTGGAAAATCAAATGCCGTTGTATACCGTTGAACAAAACGGGCGAGGACCCTTTTCTCTCATCAGCCTCCCACACAAGACCTTCAGGAATGGTGAACAAATCTTTGCATGGATCGATTTTGAGGTCATCGTCATGGAAAGCAGCATTCTAGAGTGTGTCAACTCTGAGGGCCCTGAGATGGGATTGTTGGACAATTTAAGTAATTCTACCGTGATTTTAGACGGGAATTATCAAACTTGTCACCCTCGAAATGGCGGTCTGAGTGGAACGTTTCTTTCTTGCCGTTCGAGGAGATAGTACCAACAACGTAGGTTGCTGACATCCGCTCTTCGGTGCTGTTTATGAGATTTTCAAAATGACACACACAAGATTGTATTCACGCGAGAGAGAAACTTCTCAAACAAGAAAGTAACCCCCGAGTAGAGTAACACTTATTTCTCATCATTTTCCTCTCGCCATCGCGAATTCATGCTGGGAATGAACGTTTCTCTTCTTCCGTCGCGTCCATAAGTCTGAACAGTTCTTCTCTTTCGGTTTCTCAACGATGTTCACTTGAGATGTATTCCTAATGCTCAATGAGTAATAGATTTTATGTTTGATGCTTCCACTTTTCAAACCAAGGGAACGAGTTTGATGAGAGAATCACGGTCAACATCCATCGCGTGATAGCAAGTCTTTTATTTTAAGTCCCCTCTGAAAACAAGACCCATTTCAAGCAACAGAATCTATACCCGTTGCTATGTCGGGAGATACATATACTCATTTAATCTTCCTAAGAAAGTGAAGAGGTAAAAGATGCGAGGAACGCGAGTGCGTTATCATGTCCATACTTCTTTCTAGCTAAATCTCCGCCTTCCGATTTTTAACCTTACAACTGTGGTTCATCTATGACCTCTTCAAACACGCTTTCACAAGCGTCGTATCCTGCCAGTTATTCCCACTACCAGTGGGCGTCTCATTCAATTCATAAGTAGTTGAAAAAGACCCCGCACTCCATCCAACATATCCCAAATACACATCAGAATTCGCACTATCACAACAATCAGAATCCATCCACAAGAGATTTTAGCATTCAACTTACTTCAAAAACGCAATTTGTTGGCACCTAAGCAAAGATATCTTGTCAGTCCCCTTCTTTTTGAAAAAAATAAAAGTGTTGCACATAGCTCAGGAGGAAACCAGAGTCACTTCCCACTCCCGAAACTGAGACCGAGAATCCGAGACGTACATATATTTGCTACAACTACTCGTGTTCCCGCCCCCCGTCTCCGTCAAAATCGCTTGTCGGTTATTGGTCCTTAACCAAGTGGCAAGCGGTTGAAAAGCAGAATCGACATTATCAGTAACGCATTCGGTATGGGTACCGCTGTTGTCGCTATCGAGGTATTTATGCACGTCGAAGATCAAGTTGGTGGTGCTTCCGTCGGGGTTCTTGATGGGGAGGAGGGCAGCGCCTGAGCCGTTGGTGATGAACTTTCCGGCGCTGGTGTAGTCGTTTCCGGGAAGGAAGACTGGTTCTGGTTAGTAGTTTTTTGTTTCTCGGGAGGAGAGGGGGTGATGGGAATTAGACGTACTCATCTGTGTTGTAGCACCTGTCCCACGAATTGCGGTGACGACTTGTTGCACGGTATCCGCCCATTTGGTGATATCTACTTCATGAGGCTCATTCATGACCCCAAAAACAATTCTGCTCTCCCCTTTATACTTTGTCGCTAGTTGTGTCCAGAGACTCACGAACTGCGCATTGGTTGGTCCTCCTTGTCCGATGATCTGTTTATTCCATCGAGCGTAATTGTGGATGTCGATTACGCAGGCTGTGTTCGCTGAAGTCTTGAGACATGCTTGGACTAGTTGGTCATATTTCTGTAAGTTGCCGGAGTTGAGGGTGCCTCCTGGGGAGGAGACGAGGTATTGCCAGCCGACTGGGAGACGGAAGATGTTGAATTTGTCGTCTTTGACGAAATGGGACACTGTGGAAAGTTTTGCAGTCAGTTTTGTAACCAGTGTCAGAGGAGGACGAGAAGGAATGAGAGTTCTGAATAAAAGAGGGAAAACTCTGGAACACCCACTTTGACCAGCGTCGTCGGGACCGCCGAGGGCGGAGAGGGGGGGCGATGCTTTGATTGTGTCTTGGGAGCCATCTGTTAGGCAGCCGAAATCGAAGCCGGCTATGTTGACACCCGCTAGATGGTTGTTAGCATTTTCTTTTCATCTGCCTTTTGTTTGAGGGGGCCATGATCTGTTCGATTTGTTGATTTTTGCAAGAGCGTCTGTATTTCTTGTTGATCTAGGACAATCAAAAATACCATCCGGGAGTTCCAAGAGAATGGCTTCTCATTCTCTTAAACCTTCTAGAAGGGACATATTCCCGTTGTCCCAAACGGACAAGGTAAACTTGGCACTCTTGCGATATCATAATTCAATTAAATTTCTTGAAATTTTCTCCCACGTAATATTTCTTCGATCCAAAACACTATGAACATTGGAACTCTTACCATATTGAACACTCCCGTTTGCAGCAATTGCTCGTTCGTTCAGAGGTTCAGCTATATTTTTTACTACATCAACGATTAGCATCAACTGCCCTGTCTCAGTCTCGATGAAAGGCGTACCATTTCTAGGATGAGCAACAACACCCACCGCCAACAAAGTTGTTGAAAACGTGGAAATCTTCATATTCACGACCAAGTTCACCAAGATGTTTCCAAGAATTGGCACAAAGCTTGATTCATAGAATAGAGAGAGAGTCGGGATCTATGTACATGTATATATACCGAGAATGTAATATGGGAACACCGATGATGGGTTTAGCCTCATGGCCAGGGTGTTTATATGATCGCCTTTCAGATATAGTTATGATCAGCGGAAGATATATGAATTTTGTGGAGGGGAATGGTGAGGTAATTTAGGGATTGAGGGACATATGTAAGTTTTTGGTGTCATTTGATGTGGATGAGCGGCTTTATGTAGTGTGAAAAGGGGGATCATTGGCATTACATTGATTGAGCTTTGAGAGAGGCATTACTGTATAAACAGCTTGGAGCTAAAGTCACATGATGCTTCTGTTGCCTTGGTCAAGGTTTAGAGTTGGCTTTGTTGTCAGTCTGGAGAAGATGGAATCCGATGCTCTTGCTCTCACTGAGGCCATTGAATTATATCAATGAACTCCCTATACAAGACCAGAAAAGCTCCAAGTTCCAACCCCTATCGAATAAAAACAAATGCGGGGAACGCATATATTCAGACATCCCAAGTCCCAATCTCCCATTGGCGATGAACAAGTCCCCCTGTCTCGCTTAACCCCACCCTTCCCCAGAAAATTTTCCAATGCCCCAACAACAACGGACCTTCATCCTCCGCACCACGTCTTCTAATGCCACACTTCCCAAGCTCCACTGCGGTATTCTACATGCCGTGGTAATTGAAGATTGTGGGGTATGGGGTAAGATCTTGGGAAGTGATTGGCGGAGTGTGGAGGTGATGTTTATGCTTAATTGAGGGTGGTCGTGTGGCTTATTTTGGTTTGGTGGATGAATAGAGTCCTTTGGGCCGAGTGACGAGGGAAGGAAGGAAGTCTTGATTTGAGTGATGGGGAGGTTTGGTGAGAGAATTGTAGTGAAATTTTGACTTCGTGAATTCATGAGGCAAATCTGCGGTAGAAATCTTTGGAGAGAATCGAGAAGAATCCCGTCCTACTATTACGAACCTAAGCGTCTTAATTTTGACGTTTTGCTTTAGTAAATGCAATGATGGTTAGATATGGGCGGTCATCCGGCTTTATGGTATTGCCTGATATTGAAGAACTCGTTGACACATTGATTGCCTTCAATGTCTTGACATTTTAATCCACCATTGTGGCATTCAGGGCTAACACTATATCTCCCAGAACTTGTGAATAATCAAAGTGACAATATTTGACTCAGCAGCAAAGAAAGCCCACCAGTTCCCATCAGTACTACAAAAATTTTGAACAGTATCGAATAGTATCTCCCCCTTATCTATCTAAAGGTATTTGGTAAACGGAATCGCAGTAAAGAACATGATCAATGTCACACGTCTTCGAAATGTCATTTTTAATGCCCATCTTCCAAATCCAGAAGTTAATCGACAATCAGGCAAGAAAAATTTCTAGCCGACAGCCCTACAAGTTAGCCGGTGAGGAATGACTCTGTAAATAAGAGAAGTTCAGATAGCCAAGAGAAAATATAATCTATCGTCGGTATGACATCCGAATCCTACCCCATTTCTCGGGATGAGATAGATTGTTTTAAAGCATGGTTGAGGAACGGATAAAAGATGCCAAGACTAGAAACTGGACGACATACTTTTGTAAACTATATAGGAGACTTGGTGTGAAATATATTCAGAGAAGATAGATATGTACAAATGTGGAAGAAAAACGAAATCAGGCCGCACCACTTTGCTAGCTAGCCAATCACGCGGTGGACAGAAAAGGCGGCAGTGTTCGTACCTGCCTAGATAGCTCTTTGTTCCAACTATCTAGGGTAATTCAAAGTAATTACCCTATATACCTTGAACAATTTAGAACATTAACTTAGAAGTTTAGAACACTCAAGCTAAATTGTTTTAGAAAGTTGGAATAATAAGCAAGATAAGCAGGTACGAACACTGCCGCCTTTTCTGTCCACAGGGAGCCAATGCTCAGTGACGTCCACCTCCCAGCATCGGAACTTTAGAATGTTGGGTTGGCGTTCGTCAAGAGTTGCTCAAAGTAAGCCTGAAACCATGTTCCGGCTTCTGGCGCAGGTTGCAACGCATCAGAGAGGCCACAGTGAGCGTCATAACGGGTAGCAGAAGAATCCGAAGTGCCATCACACTCTCCGCCTGGCTTGACCCAAACAAAGGCGTCCTCCAAGGCATCTCCGGTATTTGTGGTGGGTCTAACACCGAATCCTGTACCTTTGACGTTGCACCAATCACCCCAAGCTTGTTGGGCAGTTGGCTGAACACCATTTCGAGCTATTCAAAATCAGAAGACGACCCTGTAGCTTGTGAGAGAGGAAAACTTACAAACGTCCGTGATGAAGTGAGCTGGGAAACCAGCTGCTGTGAGAAGAGGTGCTATGGCATTGATGTATCTCTTCTCATCACAGGTAGCAAGTCCTTGTGTGTAGGATGGGCAGGTAGCGATACTCCAGGAGTTGTAGTTGGCAACGTTGGTCGCTAAACCACGAACTGCGGCTGGACTTCCGGCAGCTTTGTAAACATCTGCAAACTGGAAGGGAGAATTGTTAGTTTCCAATTATGAAGAGAAGTTCCAGAAGTCACGAACCTCTTTTGCTGCAGGACCAATATTAGCTGGCCATCCCAACCATCCAGCGTGTCCAGCATCGAGATACATGGAGACGTTTGGCAAGTTCAATTGAGCGATTGCGTATTGGGTACATTCTCGGTAAGCGGCAGCAGCATTGGAGCATTTGGAAACACTCAAGTTAGTCACCATGTTAGCTAGAGAATCAGGCTCTAAATTATGTCAGCAGAGTAGACTAAGAAGATGATCTTGTTGGGAATAGAAGTCTTACCGATAACAAGAATGACTTTAACATCAGAGTAAGTCACCAGAAGCGCTTTGATGGCGTCAATGTACTTTTTGTAATTTGCAACACCACCATTGGCAATCGAGTATTCTCCATTGGATGCAAGAGCGGCGCAATCTCGATCTGGTAAATCGTATACAACGAATGTACCAGCTACTGGTGGGCTAGCACCGGCTTTGTTTGCAGCTCTGATATTTGATAAAAATGTGCCCATCAATGGGACTTTGGAGGCGGTGTCACTTTTATGCAAATCAGTATAGCCCCTTTGAGTTTTCTGCTGTCAACTTACAGCCATACAAATGTGGGAACCTTTGCTACCGCAGCAGCTTTCGTTGCCATTGGACCAGTTAGAGACGGAATCGCCAGGCTGCTGATCTCGGATGCATAGTAAGGATTGGCGTAGAGGGCAACCCCAGAGAAGGGATTTCCGGCAGCAGCAACGGTTGTACCTCCGGGGGCAGCGGTAATGGTGGTGCTAGGGCCTGATGGAGCTGTAATTGTTGCAGGTACAGAACCACCGGTTGTAGAAACTGCCGAGCCAGGAACACATTGAGAATAGTACTCGTTTGTTTTTACACAGGTATACCCAGATACACAGGTAGTTCCACCAGCCCAATTGCCACCACCGCCTGTTCACATTAGCTTCATACTGGAAATTCGAGGAAACAGAACTCACACTGTCCATATGCGGGCTCTTCAGCAAAGGCTGTAGAAACCAAGACGGCACTAAACAAGAGACTTTTTAACCCCATTTTTGATTGAAATCGGTTATTGAGTAGAAAGAGAAGTGCTTTGATGAATAACGAGATAATAAGAGTGAAATCTGTATTCTTATAGTCATGTAATCGACGATACCATCACAAGGAAAGCCAAGACCGGAGACGGAACAACATGACCGCCTGGCAAGACGTTCCGAATAGCCTGATTGGGTATCTGAACTTACTATTATTTGGTGGGCCGCTTAATCCTCACTAAGAGATGTAGCGTGGAAAGCCATGTGAGGAGGCTGCATAATGAATAGCAAGCAACAATGATTGGCGAGAAGATACAGAAAGCGGAAAAACACGCGTGTTGAGACTGCAACCAAATACCAACGAAGGGAACATGTACCAAGTTCGGAAACCGAGAACAGGAGTGAAATCGAGGTTTCTCAATGTATAGAAAGTGCAAGGGTACCTCGAAAACGCTCCTAATCTCTTTAAAAATTGGGATCGATGGATGGTACGGGGCCGACAGAAAGGTTCTTTCAACATAACGCCACTTGGCAGACCTATCAAAATTGACATTTCTTATCATCTGGTAATGAAACGCGCAGGAAATTGAAGGACGCCTGGCTTGAAAACATGCATATGAGAACTTCGACCATTGAATTCGAAGCTCGGATGACCAAAGCGTACCCGACAACTCCCCAAGTTACGCCAGTCCATTTCTTCTCCTCAAAGTGATCGAATGATAATTTCGAACGACAGGCTTCTCGTGAGTGTCAACGACGGAGGCGAAATTGGACGACCCATAGCTCTGGCACCGATAAATGAGGCACTATCGCACCCGCAAGCCAAATGCAGTCTTTCAGGCAGGTTCCGACTTGGCTACCTCGAGCACACGGCGAAAGGAGGATGCGTAATCAGGAGTTGAGGATGTTCCTGAGCCAGGATCTTCTCTCCATGGCTAGCTGATGGCAGCTGATGGTGTTGGGGGTTGAATTGAAGATAGTGATTAGCCGGGAAGTGGTCGAAATGAACCATCTATTTATTGTAGATGTCGCTTAAAGACGCGCTAATCTACGATGCCCCGCGTATATCTTTTACACCTCGGCTTCTTCCCCAGTTTTTCTCCACAGCCTGAAGAGCGCCACCATCTACCGGAAGCCTCATCCTATGCTCATATGTCGTTCGTTGTGGATGGGAAGTTATATTGAATTCGACTGACCTTGTGAGTGCTCGGTCCGAACTCCCACTGTACCCCACGTGCTACGCTCAACTTTCGGGCGACGACAGCAGCTGGTGGCTGTGAGATGTATATTGTTGACGAGGTCGAGAAGAAGAAGGAGCTTCAGGAAATATGTTACAACTTGAAACATTCCCTTCACTTATCCCCGTTACATACTATCGCCGTCAAAGCTTTCCACAAATTCTTGACGCCCGGGCGGCTAGTGGACCTCCTCTGTTGGTTGGGTTGAGATACTTCCAGGTCAATATTTAATCAAGCTTTATATCTGTTTGCTTAAAATGGACATGGAAATGATCACGAATATATTGTTCTGGGCCACTTCATAGTCTGGAAGTATGCAGTGGTAAGTCGTCAAGTGACGGATGCCGAGTCGTATAAATTGCTTTTAGCCTCAGCAATCACGAATTAGTACCCTTGGTTTGACCAAATCAAGATCATTTACCCCAGATTTAAAGACCGCATATATATCCGATACCAAAGATAGCTATAGTTGGTGATTGGTTCTATGCTTTCAAATCTTGGTTCCTCTCACCAGCTCTGTCGCGGGTGGAAAATATAAAGGAGTGTCTAGACGCGCCCCGGAGCAGGATACACACGAAATTTATTGTTGAACCTCTTTTCAATCGTGCAGATATCGTGACTTTTTGTGCATTTTCCAAGATGAAGCGCTTTGCTCTCTATGCAGGCCTTTTGGCTCTTGCTAGCCAGGTCTCCGGTCATTGTATGCCATCACTCTGTTTTCAGCAGAAGAACCGGCATTAACACGCGTCTAGATATTTTTCAACAGCTCAACACCAATCCCACCTACCAATATATCCGGAAGAACACGAACATGAACTCACCTGTACTTGGTAAGATCTGCGGTAGCTACGAGATCCGTCACAGCTACTAATTCACAAAAGACCTCGCAAGCAAAGATCTTCGATGCAACGTTGGAGCAACTGGGGCCGGCACGGCAACCCTCCCAGTTACTGCTGGATCCGCGATTACTTTCACCCTCGACCAAGCAGTCTACCACCAAGGTCCCGTCTCGGTTTACATGGCGAAGGCTCCTGGTGCTGCCTCTGATTTCGACGGTTCCGGGGATGTATGGTTCAAAATCTTGGATATTGGGCCAAAATTCCCAGGCGGAACTTGGGATTTGAGACGTAATACCATCATTACATATGTCTATAATGAATGCTAACAGCTCATTGCAGAAAAATACACTTTCAACCTCCCCGCGTGCGTCCCAAATGGCGATTATCTGGTTCGAATCCAATCACTTGCCATCCACAACCCAGGATCTACACCTCAATTTTATATCTCCTGCGCACAGGTCACCATTACTGGAGGTGGATCTAAGGATTTGGGACCAAAGGTTGCTATTCCAGGTGCTTTTAAATCGACTGATCCAGGATATACTGCCAACATCTACAATGGATTTACAAGCTACACCGTTCCAGGCCCACCAGTGGCAACTTGCTAGATCTATGCTATAATTGGATGGGACTTGCAATAAAACTGTCGCTATCTTTTCTACCTGTTTGTTTTCAGGTCTTCGCTTGCAAGTCAAATAACATCAATCTTTGGGCAGAGATCAACTCGGTTACTGTAATTCTCCATCATAGTGCATGAAACAGTGTGCTAGCGGCTAGGGATTTGCAATGAACGTATGGCACGCTAAGTGAGGATACTTTGAGGAAGTGGGGTGTCTCGCAAGACGGGAAGACTTGCGTATTCGGTTCAGCCTCGCTCATGGATTTTATCATGGAGAAGCTCTTATCTATCACATGGAATTGTGAAAATTTATCTTATTGGTTAGAGCTTCATGGTGGTTATCTCTCGAACTCATCGAATAAAGGTGTGGGAGCTGGATCAAATTCGCTATACATTCCTCTTTTTGGTATTTATTATGCGTTATGTTTTTCTTCTTATCGAGCACGAAAGTAGATTTAAATCCCAACCCTCTTTGATTGGTTTGTACCTGTTTCTCTTTCGTTTGATTTCTCCCCCAGATTTTCCGATTACTTTTCGTCTCTGCCAATACCCTTCTCGCGCTCGTTGTGCTACACCTCCTAGCTATTACCCAAATACTGCAGGAGAATCGAACTTCATTGCTCTAAACCGTCTAGGTAAATATTATCCCCCAAGTATTTAGGATAATTACCTTGCATTACCCTAAAAAGTTAGGACAAAGAGCAAAGAGCTAGGTAGGTATCTACTGCTGCTTTTATTACCTACCCGGGGTTTGTGTGACCAGGGGAGAAATATATGAGGTGGCTGGGGATTGATAACAGCCATGTCTTGGTTTCCAGAACACAACAATCTCATCCAATCCTCACACCGGCTCAGATTTGATGAAGCAATAAAAATGTTTCTCTCCTGTGGGTTTGGATTTACTTTTCTGAACGAGGTTGAATTTGTTAGTTATCGGGGAAACCAAAGTGACCGCGTGCAATCGGTGCCCCAGTCACCGGACGAGCCAATGAAGGGGCAGCTGATTTTCCCCGCAAATTCATTTTTACTCGATAGGATCTCGTTTTTACTTCACGTCTGACAATCTTATCTCAAAGATATCGATATCTTGACTCACGCCACCAACTCTTGAGTCTTGACATGCACACCGGCGATGCCACGAAAACCCGCGGCTGCAGCGGGCCTTGCCTAGACTTGGATATGTTAGAAAGATAGGGAGGCTCACCAACTTTTCAGAGCCTTCAGTGCCCTTCACAGCCATTGGCCCATATTGCCCTGCTGGCGTTGCCTCGCACAGAGACCGTTTACAAGCCGCGGCCTCCTGGCCACACGCCGTACAGTACAGCTATACCCCACGCTGAAGCTAGGGATCTTTGGGAGCTGTGGCGGTCATGCTGTCGTTGACCATGCGATAGAGCTTCGTGACTTTCCTGAACGCTTGGAGGAGTTTTACGAGTGTACACGAGTACCTGCTACTAGGGAAAAGACAACAAGTGCTGTCTTCTTACTCTCCGTATAATTTCAGCTAAAGCCTTGAATATCGAAATCTAAGACTCTAGGCCTCTTACGTCGAGGGCGAGATCATTGATAACGCTCACCACTCTGACGGCTTGCGATAAGGCAAACAAGTACTCCATTCACGAACTGCTCCAGCCAAGAACGATCCAAAGTCGACCCGGCTGCATGCAGATTGCAGATTTCACTAGTAGACGATCCTCCCCCGCCCCTCGAGCTTTCTGATCAAGAAAGCGGCCCTATTTATTACTTCTGATGCCCCCTCCCAAAAATAATGAGGGTTCATCATCCCACAATTTGATTACCTCTTCAGCTTCTGCCGCAAACAACGAGCGTGCACCCTTACTTGCAGCTGCCGGCCCATCAAACTCTAGTCAATTCGGCAGGTCCAGACGTTGTTATAGTACCACCACATTAGACTCAGCTTTCGACCAAGCTTACTCCGACAACGGACAAGAAATAATATATCATTCGTCCGACGAGCCACCCTTTTTCGACGCAATAATGGAGAAAGTCAAGGGAAACAGAGTGGCTTATTATATTGATAAGTTGGCGGTGGAGAGCGAGCCGGGGTTGACAAACGCCCAGTTGATGTTGAACAACCATGATTTGAAGCCTGGTATCATCACTTCTATTCTAGCTATGACTGCCACGAAAAGAGGGATGAGTTTCTAACAAACCACAGTTGAACCAGCAAGAAGACAATGGGGCCCTTGGAATTTTGTCGGTTTTTGGGTTGCTGACTCCTTCAATATCGTGAGTAACTCACAGTTCGGTTTAAAAGCACCCGACTAACAAAATACTTCAGAATACCTGGATGATATCTTCTTCGATGATTGTTGCATCAGGCTTGAGTTGGTGGCAATCTTGGATTTGTGTCTGGCTTGGCTATTCCATCGCAGCTGTGTTTATTTGCCTCACAGGGCGAATAGGGGCGACCTATCATATCTCCTTCCCGGTCGTATCTCGCTCCAGTTTCGGAATATGGGGTGCTTTATGGCCAGTTTTCAATCGAGCCGCCATGGCGTGTATCTGGTACGGAGTGCAGTCATGGATTGGAGGTAAGTTGCCTAATGGTTCTAAGTGCTCCAAAACTGCATTGCTGATATGAGCAGGAAATTGTGTCAAACTCATGATTTCGGCAATTTGGCCCTCCTTCCAAAGAATCCATAATGGTAAGTACACCAAGTCGTCCAGCCCGGCTTCGTTCATGTCGATGAGACTGACTCCTTCAGGAATTCCAAACTCGGGGACCACAACGCATGATTTCGTGGCTTTCTTTTTGTTTTGGGCAGGATCACTGCCTGCAATCTGGTTTCCAGTACACAAAATCCGTCATCTCTTCACCGTAAAGGCATATGTTGTTCCAACGGCAGGAATTTCCTTCTTTATCTGGGCTGTCGTTCGTGCTCATGGAATTGGCCCTATTGTTCATCAACCAGCAACAGCAACAGGTTCCAAACTAGCTTGGGGAATGGTTACTGGTATCATGTCTTCAATCGCCAATTTTGCCACCCTCATCGTGAACGATCCTGACTTCTCTCGTTTCGCTAAGAAGCCAAAGGATGCTTTCTGGTCCCAACTTTTCACTATTCCATGTGGATTTGCCATCACCTCGTTCATTGGTATCATTGTCTCCTCATCCTCCACAGTTATCTTCAAGGGAGACCCAATTTGGAATCCTCTCGAACTATTGCAATCTTTCCTCAATGAAGGAACTTCCAAGAACCGCGCTGGTGTGTTCTTCATCGCCATGGCCTTTGCACTCGCCCAATTAGGAACGAACATTGCAGCAAACTCCGTTTCAGCAGGAACAGATATGACTGCTCTCCTACCCCGCTACCTAAACATCCGTCGTGGTGGTTACGTCTGCGCACTTGTTGGTCTCGTAATGTGCCCTTGGAACCTCCTATCCTCAGCGAATAACTTCACCACCTACCTCTCGGCATATTCCGTCTTTCTCTCGTCCATCGCCGGTGTCATTATTTGTGATTACTACTGGGTCCGCAAGGGATATCTTGAAGTCAAAGAATTGTATTCCGCTCGCAAAGCATCACCTTACTACTTCAAATTCGGCTTCCACTGGCGTGGATACGTCGCCTACATCTGTGGTATTCTAATTAATATCGTGGGATTTGTGGGTGCTATCGGAAAACCTGTCCCAATTGGTAGGTTCTCACAAACCTCCCTTCCTCCCCGTAAGAAACATGGGCTTTGCTCCTAGTACACCTCCTTTACTTTGACTATGCGTACAGTCCGGGATGGTTATTATTATTGCCCGGGGAGGTTTAGAAGAATGAGAAACTCTGACTCTCCATTCTTCTAAATGTTCTCGGGTAATGTTTTAAGTTATTACGAGGAGGGCTGGGGTGTACTCAGAGCCTCGAGGTCCTCTTCTCTCTTTCCACCTCTGCCCCATATTTTCCGAGCTCTTCTAAAGTAATCCAGGTGCAACATACATATACAACCTCAACTTCTTCTGTGGTTTCATCGTAGCATCAGCCTCCTACTACGCCCTCTGTAAAATTTCCCCCATCCCAGCTGTCAGCGAGGTATGGTGCGAGGTTGGAGAGGATATCACGGAGGTTAGCATGGCGTATGGAAATTCGAATGAGGGGAGTATGTATGAGGATAGAGATACAGGTATAAAGAGTTTTCAACAGGGAGAGGCGAAAGTTGATCTTGAAAGATAGGGGAGGTGTAGATTGATGATGGCGTTTTTGGGGGGTTATGGAGCATTCGTTTGAATTAAATTGTGGATTTCATTAAATTGGCTATTGGATCGGGGTTATGAGAGCGGGAAGATATACCATTTTGCTTGATTGCTTTTTACACTGCTGGAGGAGAGGAGAGTTCAAGGAAGAATTAAAGGGATAGAAAGATGTCTCCGTTCGATAGTCTTTGTTATGAATGTGAAAAACAAACTCTCACTAAAACCATTTGATCTAGTTTGCTCGATATAATAGAACAAATTTGCCGAAAAAGTCGACTGGGGTTTGGAGGTCAAAGAGGAATGGAACCCCCACCACCCTAGTCATTGTGCAATAGCGGACACCAGGGGGTGTAGAAATTCGTAACTGACCAAGAGTAGAATCTCTCTGCTCCGTATCCCCAACTGTTCCACCAAACCTCGGAAAATCATTTTGATTGTCCTAAACCACTGGAACAATTAGGTATTTAGTATCTTTTTAGTTTTGTGTTGGTGGGTCCTCTTGGGCCGGGGAATTATACCATGGAGGTGGTTGGAATGAGTGCGTAGAAGATGGAGTAGCAACTAAAGTGAATGGTGTTGACAGGTCAAGAAATGTTCTACTCCACTTGGGGGTTTGCCCAAGTACTACCTTGCTCTACTGTACTCTAATAGGTTCCGAGTGACACTAAGTAACTCTGAGTAGTATGTTCTCCCACCGGGAGAAAACATAGAGCCCCAGTTATTATGCATGAGATCACTGTAATACAACATGAGTGTCTATTTCTTCATTTTGGCAAGAATTTTGGGTTATACATTGGGCGATATCTCGCTCCTATTTCTAACACGCCATATTTTACAAGTATTCCGTATCTTGCGGAAGAGATACAAACAACGCCTAGGCACCTGGAGAAAGAGATGGAGCAGGATCGGATCCAGGTATCGTTGGCATAGGAAGAGAAACCTTCCGCCTTGGTCGCTTTAATTCTTCCAGTGTAATTCCATCCAACTTCGTTATTCCGACAACCGGAGGGTCTCCCTTTTTCACGAATTCATACTGGCCTAGAACATAATTAGTAAATGTAGCTATGGAAGCAGCATTGCTAAACTGACCTGGCATTTTGTTGCCAGCTAGTCGGAATGCGTCTCTCGCCACTTGCTCGTGGATATCTCCCTTCAACTCAAAAATGATCTTGCTAACAGCAATTCTAGACGCCCAATGATCGAAAGAACCTTTTCCTTTTCCCATACGAACCTAACACGAAGTTAGCTCCACAATCTAACACATACTTCCAGCCATGTTCAAACATACCTCGTTACCACTGCTGTAAACACCAATGCTCGCGCAAACTCTCTTATATAGACGATATCTCATTCCCTTTAGTCGAACTTTAATAGCCTCCTCCCCATTCTTCAATTGCGAAGCGCTAACTCTTCGGTGGTGGTCCGACATTCTCAACCCATATTCCCCCCACACCATTGTTGTTCCTCTCGCAGATCCTCCAGTTGGCACACGAGGCCTTCCCTTTCGTGATCTCTTCTTTTCTGGTGCTGTGGGTAGGAGCCAATCGCCTGACCGGCTTGCAGTGATGGAAAATGGTCGGCTGGATATGGGAGTAACATTTTTCGAGGGAGTTTGTCGGATGGACGACCAAGGGGCTAAGAGGGAGGATATCGGTCGCGATGGTATGGAAGCTATCGAGAGCTTCTCGAAGTGAGCGGCGAAGCTCAAGATGCTCCGGGAATTCATGGTGGTGGTGGATTGCTCTGAATCGAGCTCTGGAGTTGTTCCGTAAAGTTTCAATGTCTCTGGTGAATGACTAAGCTTAAAACTCGGCCGCAGCCCCTGTATTTTATCGCCGCTTTATTGCCCCTGCGCGATTGGAAAGAAAGTCGCGTTAAGTGTTTTTAGTCGCGTCACCATTTTGAACTTCGAGAGTTCAACTTCATCAACGTCAACCGCGCAACATGCCCGCCGACATCAGGAGTTTCTTTGGCGGCAAGACTTCCACTCCTATCAGGGAGAAGGAGGTGAAGAAGGAAGACTCCAAGAAGAAACGAGGCAGTAGGTTTCCCTGCCTAAAGTTGCATGTGAGATTATGATGGCTAATCCCGGAGCAGAAAACCGCAAGATTCTCGATGATAGCGATGATGAGGAGCCAACGTAGGTCATGCAAGCTAGCCAAAGTGATGTGTGCTAAGTTTTAGCAGACCCAAGAAAGCTACGCCAAAGCAATCAACCGTTAAGAAAGTAGTGTATGTCTACCTAACCACATGTGGAGATAACCCCCATTGACAAGATTATAGCAAGAAAGAGTCACCCAAAGGCCAAGAGACTACAACCGATGATTACTTTGCTTCCACCAAATCAAAGGCGAAGCCTAAGCCTCCCAAGGAAACACCTCCCAAACCTCTAGCAACTTCGAAAATCGAGAACACCAGCCGAGCATCGTCTACTCGCAAGAACAAGTCAAAGACCCACAGCGAAAACGTGGATCTGGATGAATTGGCATTTCTGGATGACGATGAGGATGCGGGAGATGACATTTTTGTGGCCGATGTCAAGAAGGGTGGTAGGGAGAAGGATGCATACGTTGAGATCGACAGCGACGATGAGCCAATGATAGTGAAACCCAAGAAGTCGGCCACGAAGAAGAAAGCAGCCATCAAGGACGAAGATGTCGAGATGAAGGATTTCGTCAATCTGGATGATAGTGATGATATGCCCATTGAAAAGCCTGCAGCGAGGGGCACAAGCAAGAAGCGAAAATCCGTGGACCTGGAATCCGAAGATGACGGTGACAATGTACCTGCTATCAAATCAGTAAAAAGCAAATCAAAACAACCCCCAGCCAAGAAGCGAGCTCCAGCTAAGAAGGCCGAAAAGAAGGAAAGCGCGGCAGTCCAAGCTATCCTCGATAATATACCTCTCGTACGACCCCCAACTCCTCCCCCGAAAGACCCAGACGCCAAACCATTCGATTGGAGAAAAAGTGCTGCTGGCGGTGGTAATGCTGCTGCTGCCCCCCCAGCGCAAGGTTCGAAAGAAATTCCACAGGGTGCAGAAAATTGTTTGACTGGTTTGACGTTTGTTTTCACTGGTCTACTGGAAACTTTATCAAGAGACGACGGACAAGCACTGGTAAAAAGATACGGCGGCAAAGTCACAACTGCACCTAGCGGAAAGACGGATTTCGTGGTCCTCGGTGAAGATGCTGGTCCTGTCAAACTCAAGAAAATTGCAGATCTCAAAATCAAAACAGTCGACGAAGATGGTTTATTTGCAATTATTGCAACCATGCCAGCGAATGGTGGAGATGGAAAGGCTGCTGAAGCGAACATGGAGAAGAAGGCAAAAGAAATGGCCAAGATCCAGCAAGAGGCTGAAGAGATGGAAAGAGAGGAGCGAAAGAAAGCTGCTGAAGCTCAGAAGGCAAGAAAGGTTGCTGAAAAGCTAGCTTCCTCAAAGGGCTCTACCTCTAGGCCTCCACCACCTCCTCCACCACCAGCAAGCTCCTTACTATGGACCAGCAAGTACGCCCCAACACAAATCAACCAAATCTGCGGTAACAAGGGCAACGTAGAAAAGATCCAGACATGGTTGAAGGGATGGGCACATGCTCACAAGTACAACTTCGAGAAAAGGGGCCCAGATGGTCTTGGTGGCTATCGAGCGATTATGATTCACGGTCCACCTGGCATTGGAAAAACCACTGCTGCACATCTTGCCGCTAAATTGGCAGGCTATGATATACTGGAGAGCAACGCCAGTGACACTCGCAGCAAAAAGCTCGTTGACACGGGCCTGACAGAAGTATTGAACAATACATCTATGCTTGGATTCTTCTCTGGAGACGGGAAATCTGTCGACACGAAGAAAAAGAAGATTGTGTTGATCCTGGATGAAGTTGATGGTATGTCGGCTGGAGATCGTGGTGGTGTTGGGGCTTTGGCAAAATTGTGCAAGACGACTGATATCCCCATGATTTTAATCTGCAACGAGCGCAAGCTACCAAAGATGAAACCATTCGACCATGTTACGTTGGACATCTTGTTCAAACGACCCACCGTTGACATGGTCAGATCTCGCATCGCCACTATTTGCCATAGAGAGGGCATGAAGCTTCCTATGCCTGTTATCGATGCGCTTATTGAAGGCAGTAACAAGGATATCCGCCAGATCATCAACATGATATCAACTATCAAAATTGATCAGAGCGTGATGGATTTTGAGGATGGAAAAGCCATGTCGAAGGCCTGGGAGAAATCTGTGGTATTGAAGCCATGGGATATTTGTCACAAGATTCTCGGCGGAGGGATGTTCGCTCCATCAAGTAAAGCTACTCTGAACGACAAAATCGAGCTTTACTTTAACGATCACGACAAGAGTTTCCTAATGGTTCAAGAAAACTACCTGGGCACGAAACCCATTCTGGCTCAAAATTGCAACCCCGGCCGCGAACAGAGACTAAAGACATTGGAACTCATTGATAAAGCAGCAGAGAGTATCAGTGACGGAGATCTGGTGGATCGAATGATTCATGGTTCCCAACAACAATGGAGTTTGATGCCAGTCCATGGAGTTTTCAGTACAGTTCGACCCGCTAGTTTTGTATCTGGTTTGTGCGGTCAGACACAGTTCACCTCGTGGCTTGGAAACAACAGCAAGCAAGGCAAGCTGGTTCGTTATGTCAAGGAGATTCAATCCCACATGCGACTTCGAACGTCTGGAGATCGTCATGAAATTCGACAACAATATCTACCTGTTCTCTGGACTCGATTGATTGATCGACTCCAGAAGGAAGGAAAGGATTGTGTTGAGGAGGTGATTGATCTAATGGATAGTTACTTCTTGACAAGGGAAGATTTTGACTTCATCATGGAACTTGGCCTCGGACCTCAGGATGAGAGCAAGGTGAAGATTGAAACTCAGACCAAATCCACCTTCACACGATTGTAAGTCGAAAATCAAATTTCAAACGGGACATCATACTAACAAAACAAAGGTATAACCAAAAGTCACACCCAATGCCTTTCATGAAGGCGGGTAATATGATGGCTCCTACAGCAAAAGTCAAGACAGAAAAGCCAGATATCGAAGAAGCTCTCGAAGACGATGACGAAGAAGTCCCGGCTGATCCTGAGCCAAAGGTCGAGGAAGATCTAGAGAATGATCTGAAGAAGGATAAATACATCAAGCAACCAAAGGTCAAGAAACCAGCAACCAAGAAGGCCTCGAAGAAGAAGGGAAAGAATGACGAGGATGATGATATGGATTCTGAGGAGGAGGTAAAGCCAAAGAAGGCCAAGGCAAAGGCGAAACCAAAGGGTAAGGGCAAGAAGTGATTCGCTGTGTTGATAAGATTTTGTAATGTACATCATAATGGGTTAGCTTTGCTTGCTTGCTGCATGATATTTGGTCTTTGGTCTTCGTGTTGTTGATAGAGTTGATGAATGAGTAGATATGCAGAAGAAGAAAAAGCAAAACATTTCATGAACTTTCTACTTTGACTGTTTAACTCTATGTAGAAGAACAAGAAGAGCAATTGCCGAGGTGTGTAGCCAGAGGTATAAAAATCACCAATATTGTTAGTCCCCTGATCCCTGCCGACGACATTGCGCGCTAAGCCCATTACAGGTTAGAGATAAATCGGGATAAGCGAAAACTCGTGACCCGCACAAACAGGGCTCGTTGAATTGCATCCAGCGAAATATTTGTCTCTCGATAATTCCAATTCCGCGATTGAGCAACCAAACACTCAAGATGACCGAGTGAGTGCCATTAATTTCCCCCGAATCGCCCTCTGGCTAACGAACAATGCAGGCAACTCATTCTCAAGGGCACCCTTGAGGGCCACAGCGGATGGGTCACCTCGCTCGCGACCTCCCTCGAGAACCCCAACATGCTCCTCTCAGGTTCCCGCGACAAGACGTTGATCATCTGGAACTTGACTCGCGACGAGAGCTCTTACGGATACCCAAAACGATCTCTCCACGGTCACTCCCACATCGTTTCTGACTGTGTACGTTTTTGCGCATATCCTGGGGGGGTGGACCAGAACAATCGATGGTGTATGAATAATGGTATGGGAATTATGTGCTGAGACTCGCTCTAGGTCATCTCTTCTGACGGTGCCTACGCCCTCTCTGCTTCTTGGGACAAGACCCTCCGCCTCTGGGAGCTCTCCACCGGTACCACCACCCGCCGTTTCGTCGGACACACCAACGACGTCCTCTCCGTTTCCTTCTCTGCCGATAACAGACAAATTGTCTCCGGATCGCGCGACCGAAGCATCAAGTTGTGGAACACTCTCGGTGACTGCAAGTTCACCATCAACGAGAAGGGACACACCGATTGGGTTTCGTGCGTTAGATTCAGCCCCAACCCACAAAACCCAGTTATTGTCTCCTCTGGATGGGACAAGCTTGTTAAGGTATGGAATATTCACCTTTTTTCTGGCATACGGAGCATGCGAATTTTCCATGATGATTTTTAAATTTTGTATTTGCTACTTCAGAGCCTGGGAGACCTTGCCATGAGACCAACCTTCACCAATTTGAACTGATCAAGATTCGCATGCTTCGTATCCAGTTATT
Source organism: Hymenoscyphus infarciens (assembly GCA_001414345.1). NCBI lineage: Eukaryota > Fungi > Ascomycota > Leotiomycetes > Helotiales > Helotiaceae > Hymenoscyphus > Hymenoscyphus infarciens. Next base: position 23,122 of record LLCB01000137.1, read on the forward strand.
CGACTTGAATAAAATACAGAAGCTAACAATGTGCAATAGGTTTGGGAGCTTTCTTCCTGCAGATTGCAAACCGACCACATCGGACACACTGGATACATAAACACCGTCACAATCTCCCCCGATGGATCTCTTTGCGCATCCGGTGGAAAGGATGGAACCACTATGCTTTGGGACTTGAACGAGTCAAAGCACTTATACTCTTTGAACGCTGGTGATGAGATCCACGCCCTTGTTTTCTCGCCCAACAGATACTGGCTTTGCGCTGCCACCTCTAGCAGCATCATCATTTTCGATTTGGAGAAGAAGAGCAAGGTTGATGAGTTGAAGCCAGAATTCCAACAGGTTGGCAAGAAGAGCAGAGAGCCAGAGTGTGTTAGTTTGGCATGGAGCGCTGATGGACAGACCCTGTTTGCTGGTTACACCGATAACATCATCCGGGCTTGGGGTGTTATGTCAAGAGCATAAGGCGTTTGATGATTGCAGGCATTTGGGAAATCATGGTCGGGGTGACTTTGCGGGGTTTGCGGACTCTTGTCATTTGACAAGTTGTACTCCAGATTATGGCATCTCAGGAGCTCAATCAAAAATAGAATTCAACAAACAGGAACAGAATATCATGTGATCATGCCATTGAACGGCCGACGACCTAGATATCAAAGTGTGGGCCACCACAGTTTTTAGAAGCTATTCAAAATACATTTGCAATTGGCATTTCTAATGACCAATGATTCTTGACCTCCTAAGGTTGATGAAATCCTGCCTGGTACGTTGGTCCAGCGGCGCTACAGGTTACCAGGAACTTACAGGGTAGTAAGCCCTCAATAGCAACCATTAGCCCACGTTTGATGGTGAATTGGCTCAACCGCTACTGACGACGTTAAATTCCCTTAGATGTACCTGGTGTTTGGCTTACGGCACAACTGCTGTCTCACTCGCGGAGACAAGTAATATGGGTTATTTAGTGATTGATGGCCTACTTGCAACTCTCTTTTGACCCCAAAAGTTTGTTGGTCTACTCAATACTTAGTTGCAATTGTTAGCTTACGCGCAGCTTTATTTTTGGCCCCCAAACGTAGTTGGCTTATTCGTTATTATGGCTTACTGGATACCCTCCACGTTACACCAAAACTCGTTGGTCTACCCACTTTTCTGGAAAGGAGACTAAGGTCTTGGAGATGACTGTCCAGGAAGGGTTTGAGTGTTTAGTGGGTAGGTTTGGAGTTTATGCAGCCTTATGAAAGAGCAAGTAACTGTCGTTGAGGCCGCATGTAGGTTTGCTCTTGAATACACTCATAGATTCGGCAGAAAGGGTTTGGCTGAAGATCATAAAGAAAGCTAATTTTCCACCTTGCCACTTATAAGGTAGATGTTTGATGTCTTTCGAAGGAAAAAAAGTTCCATATGTTAGCAGCCGTGCAAACTGAAGCGGTGGAACATATTGCCCACCCCCCGCAATTCACTTTCGATGACAAGAAATTATATATATATATATATGGAGAGGACGAGGGAGGGGGGGAGTTATACTCTGGACGTGAACAGAGTCGTCTCTTCCCTCCTTAACGTCGACCCACTTCTCCCACTACTCTCACGAGATATTGAGGTCAACTTAAGAGGAAAGGAGCGACTTTGATTCCAAGCCCAGAATCACGTCAAGGTGGTTTGGGTCCAGGTTCAATGCCAAGGTCGAGTTGAGAAGAGGAAAGAGCGACCTCGATAGTCTCCTCTACAGTTGCACGAGCTGGTTATACAGTTTCAAATTTCAGATTTGTGTTTACCGGCAAATTTGTACCCCAGGCCACGTCAAGGGATATTCTAGCTTTTCGAAGCTTACCTGCAACTTCGACCTTCTAAAGAACCACGAAAGCGACGGCTTTACAGTCAAAGATCCAGCCTGAACCTGCACTTGCTGGTCCGGTCAACAAGATTTGGGTTTGAAAAACAAAGTAGGGAAATATAAGCAGTTATGGGCAAGAAAGGATGAAAATGGACGTGGAAGAGGGATGTGCTCTGTGAAAACCGAACAATGGGCGCTTTCGGGTTTCAATCTGAAGGGGAAAATAAACTTCAGGGTGTCGTAGTTATTAGCGCATTCTAGATAGATTGTCTACTAAGAATAGTAATCAGGAGATTTACTGCTGATTAGTCTTTCTGCAAAGTGCACCCGGATGTCTACCATGAACAAAGCATAAAAGAGCTTCTTCCCTCACAGACAGCAAATCGATTTCCTAGAGCACTTTTCTCTTCCTAAGTTTTCAAGTACTTCCCTTCAGTTTCCTCATGATTTATTCCAATTGATCCACCAAGACTAGGAGAATCAGATCGATTGAGCCAGCCTTGTTGAGACAAGTGCAGATATTGTGCGAACAGGTCTGGGCTGATCGAGGTGATTGTCCCGAACTTGTTCGTACAACAAGGAGTACACTCTCTTCTTCGGAAGAGTTTGAAACAATTTCTGCGATCGCTTCTTTCGTGGCTCTCCCTCGAAAGCAAAGTAGGTCCGAAAGCCGATTTAAAAGTCCCTCGGTTATGTCTTTCAAACCCCCATCCTCCCAACCCCAGATCCCAGGTTACTGTCGTCTTCCATTGACCCCATCCTATCCCATTGCGGTGCTGTTTATCGTCTATCGGGTCCTTACTCGCACCACCAATCCAGGCAATTTACCCCGCGAAATGCCAAAGCCGAGAACCCCAAAAAGCATCTCTCCGAATCCCGATTTCAAGCCGAAAGATTACAAGCATCCGATCCGTATCATACTACGTATACTTTCCAACACAAACCCCGGGATCTCCACAGATGTTCCGGATGTCGATATACAGGGATCTCGATGAATGTGGGGTTTTGGGTACTGGAAAAGCAGCGGCTGAGATTGAAGCTTGAAAAACGACGGTGAATAGCGAGGATAAATCCCCCAGAATTGCTGTTCGGACTCAAGAAGGTGAAATAGAGCTAACCAAAAACAAGGAGCAAGGAAAGAAAGTCATACCATCCATCCACCACCAAAAACACCCGATCTCTCACCTATCAAATCCACACCATCGCTGCCGCTTTGCTCCATCGAGTTACGCAAATACCGATGTACCTCCCGAGATAATACAAGGTATCTCCTGTACTTATGTACTTAACAAGCAAGCCGGAAAAACTATCCATTTCCCGGGGATATACCAAATCGGAGTCCTCGCTGCATACCTTTAGCCTTCTACTTTGCATTGGCGCTGAAACTCAGTTACTCTTCCCAGAAAGCCCCTCATTGCCTGACGTAACATGGTTCACCCCCTCTTTTCTTGAGATTGGTATATATGTACCTTTCTCCTCTTTTTGATTGCCTACGTTTTTACTGTGCCTTCTTCTCTTTTTCAAACATTCTCCAGTACTGCAAAATACAATTCAATTCCAATTCCAAGATAAAACCCAAAATCCGAAATAATGGAGGAAGGAAAATGTCATTGCGGCCAGACAGCATGGGAGGTTACATTGAATGATAAAGTTCATATCCTTTGGTACCTCCTCCCTCTTCTATCTCGCTTTCCACGTCACTAACGGGAGAATAGTCACGTACGCAATTGTTCTCCACTCCTGATTCAGAGAGGAATCCTTGTACTAAATCTGAAGGCAGTGCGATACCTGCAAATTCCTCTCCGGTGGTCCAGCAACATTAAACCAAATCGTCCCAAAATCGAACTTCAACCTTAAGAAGGGTACATTGAATGTCTACACTTATTACGGAGACTCCGTACGCCCCCCTTCTCTTTTCATACTTCCAATAATACCGTATAACTAACACTAAGGTGATCTCAAGGGAAAAGCGGTGCGATGTTATTTCTGTCCCAACTGCACCTCCCATGCCTACCACCACCAGGAAATTAGTAAGGTTCCTTTCTCTTGAATCATTCCTGCATCATTCCTGAACTGTAGCATTTATCCTGTGTGCCGTATCCCGAGACATTTCATAGGCAAATACTAACTCTCCCATCACCCAGTGGGCGACGATATAGTCGTCCGGACTATGCTTCTCAGCTCCGCAAAGAGCATGTTACCCGGAGCTGAAATATATGGAAAGGCTCGTTTGCCATGGGAGAAGGAGGTTGCTCAGACATTTGACACTATGCCACCAGCGTAAGGTTTCGCTGGGAATATTGTTATATATTAGTTTATATCTGACTCCATGAAGCGAACCAGAACCTAAACCTAAATTGTGAAGCTGTTGCGGTGGAATGTGAAGAAAACAGGTTTGGAGTTCACTGTTGGATGATGTTGTGGGTGATGGGGAGACACAAGGGCATTTCTTGCCCCTAGATCAGCATATGTTTGGTCATTATATACGTATTCTCTACAACCCTTGCTTGCTAGTAACACAAAGAGGTCCAGTGCCATAAAAACAGCAAACCGACCAGTCGGCCTGTTCGACCATTCACAATCCAAATCCTTAGATAAGATGCTTTGATCTGTATATCCATTAGTAACCATCCTCTCCATGCCAAATAATATGAAAACATGCCTGAAGTACGCCCTCAAATAAATAACCTGCCATGCTCCCAAAGCAACCAACATTCCCATTGTCGAAAACGCAAACCATTTAACTCTGTTATTCGTACTCTCGTTGGTATCTCTGAGCTTCTGCTCACGACTTCGTAGGTAATCCATCTCAGAGACGATTTCTTGTACCATTTCCTCGATGCGCCGTAATTCGGTCTCGACTGGCTTCAATTTCTCGGTGGCTTGGACGGCGGACCAATCTTTCGCGTCTGCTCCGATATCGATGTCGAGTTCGACGTGTCTAAATGGGTGGGAAACTCCAGTTCCTGGGACAAAGGGTCAGTATTGACATTGAGCCAACGGTAATTGAGGATGAACTCACTGCCAGTAAAGTGGTTCTCGAAGCAAACGTCGAATGATGAATCGGCGTGAGATGTGAATGCCATTCTTTGCTCTCCAACCACATCCTTTGGTTTCCCGTATTCGTTTCCAACAGCATCCTTGATCTGTTTGATGGAGTAATTAGTACACATCCATCACCTAATTTCTAGTAGCTTTCCAGCAGAGGCAAAACTTACATGCATATCAACCTTCATTCCATCTCCTCTCTCTCCATCCAGAGTTGCTGTAACGACAACCAAAGTATCCTTCGCAACAAAGTTCCGGATACATCTCGCCCGACTGTTATCTCCAACACTTCTGGCCTCGATATCAAACTTCAGGGCTTCGGCGCAGGCAAGAAAAAACAAGAAGCTGCACCAGGTGCGCAGCAGAGAGTGGAAGTACGCCATGTCGTCGAGTATGGTCGTGTAGGTTGAGGAAGGGTTGTATTGCAATTGTCGCGTTAAGCCGTTAAGCGTAAAGGGGAAAGACTTTTAGACGTGGCACTTTCATGGGCCTTCAACAGGGATACGAGCACTGTCACGTGTGGAGCTTAAAGTCGCGATGTGAACTTCATGCTTCTGAAAGAGACAACTGGAATCAGTTTGTTACCTCAACACTTTCTATTCATCTACCACATCTGCCAATATGCCGAAATGTAAGTCCTAAATCTGCGACCACTCCTATGATGCATCTGCTAACCTCTGAATAGTCTTCTGTAAGCCACCTCCGCGCAAACTGACATACATGTCAGAGAAATACTACTGTCCCACACTCCCACGATACTGCGCGTAAAGACGTGCTAACCTCAACTCATAGGCGATTACTGCGATGTCTACCTCACGCACGACTCGATGAGTGTTCGCAAAGCGCACAACAGTGGAAGGAATCATTTGCGAAATGTTGTGGATTACTACCAACGTGCGCCTTCACATTCCATCCAAATGCTGGAGAATATATTTGTTGACTTGTGTCGGAAACAGAGATCGGTCACGAGAAAGCGCAAAGTGTTATCGATTCCATCACCTCATCTTATGCCGCAGAAGGCCAATCCTCATCAAATCCCATGCTCGGTCAAAACCCAGGCGTTCATCCACCTCCACCATTCGCATTCCCAGGTGGTACGTTATTCCTCCTCTCCTCTTCAACACAGCCTACCATAAATGCAGAAAACTCACTATGTAGCAGGTATTCCCCCACCATTTCCCATCCCAGGAATGCCCCTCCCACCACCAGGTTCTCTCCCACAAGGCATGATTCCACCACCCGGTGGTCGCGGTATGCCTCCAATGCCACCTTTCCCCGGCGGTGCAGGAATTCCTCCGATCCCAATCCCAGGAATGCCTTTCCCTCCACCGGGAGGCCTTCCTCCAAACTTTCAGTTCCCTCCTCTACCTGCTGGGTTCCAACCACCGCCTGGATTTCCACCGATACCTGGTGCGCCCGGGTTTGGTGATCATCAGGGAGGACCTCCTGGGCAACAACAAGGCGGAGATAGAAGATAGTTAGGATGGGCTCGAAAGCCAGTGATGTAAACCAAACTTGTTGAGTGAATGAGAGGGAAGTTGGGGGAATGGGATATCATGGGGATGAAGCAGCGGCATTACAGAGCGAAAGGAGATTGATGCTGAAGAATGGGACTAGCGAGAGAGATGTAATTCTACGGCCGAGAAAAGAAGTTGACCTCAAGGCGTTTAGGGATGGAGTTGGTGGGAAAATACACCCGGAATACTTTGTATCAACAATCCAAATTCAAGAAAAAATCATACGTCAATACATCTCCGTAAAAGGTCCAGTGATGCTCCATAACTGCTGTTGAATAGATAGAGCTCCTCCCCAAAAGACCTCCGAGAAGTCTATAAAATGCTTTTGAGCTATTTGTAAGTCTATGGCCCCGTGGTCACCGAGAACATGAGATATGCCATTTACGCAATGACTTCTGCTTTCAAAAATCTCCTTCTAAAAGAGAATGCTGAATTTATTTGCGACATGGTCCTTCTTGGGAGGAGAATGGCAAACCCCATTAAACACGCGAAATATCACAGCAGCTCAAGCTCAAGAAAAATTGTTGATAGAACTTGCATTATGACTTGAGCCTCGAAGTCGATACCTCAGTTGTTGACTATGGTCCCTCAGAATGCCCTTGAGATGAAGATCTCGTAACATGCTTTTGCGCCTTGAATGCCCATCTCCAAAAACGCCCCTCAGCACCCCAACTCCAGAAGAATAGTCTCAAACCCAACCCTCACCCAACTTAATCAGACCCGGAATCCTCAGGTGGCTGTTGAGTATCCTTAAGTTGCTGTACCATCATCATATTAGCCATCCACCACTCACCAACCTCAAACTCATCTCATATCATCTCCAAAGCATCCTAGAAAACAGAGGGGGGAAACATACCTCATCAAGCCTTCTCTTCAACTCACCCAGCTGATTCTCCTTGATAACCAGAGTCTGGTCATCGAGTTCCTCGACGACGTATTGGTGGTGTTCGCTGTCGATTTTCATGATTATGGCTTTGATGGAAGGGTCGCATTCGACGAGGACGCCTGGTGGGTGTTAGGTTTTTGGGCTTAAGAAGATGAGGAGAGCGAAATACCTCTGATTGCTCGTGGCATTTTGGCGGTGTAAAGGATGTGATGGGGATTTTAGGGATGTTGGGTATGGTTTGTTTAAGTTTGTGGTGAGCCTGGGCTTTGAGCTGTAGTTCAATTTCCTGCCTGGAAGACTCAAAGCCGGAGAAAGTGACGCTCCGTTTCGACTGGAAAAATCATACATCCACCAACATTTATTTATCTAACTTTATAGAACCCAATCTACAGAACCAAGAACAGACATCATGACTGTTTATTCCACACAAGTACGACTTCAAGTTGCATTGCGTACTCGACGGACTTTTTTGACGTGAACTCCGCTCTTCCGGGTAAGCGAGCAACATTGAACTTAGGTGAAGAAATAGCGCTTGTTTTAGTACTAGCAATAACAGCCCAGTCTTGAATAAGAAAGGACCGTCTGCTTTTGGAACTAAAGAGGTCATAAATCCCTTTAATTTAATGATACTTTTGAAAGATTCGAGTTTGTGGTTATTTTATTATAAATTATTTAATAGAGCGACTTGGGCTGTTTTTGAGGGTTTTTTGGTGAGGGAGCAAGCACGCGCATGGACCCTGACATACCCGACCAAGTACAATTATGGAGCTTTATGATTGGTACCTACCTAGTTACTTATCCAAGATTCAGTGAAGGCTTATTTCTTGCGAGATGCTTACAATTTTGGGGAGTGAGCTTTAGGAGTGAAACACTACTCTCTCCCCCCCTAAATAAAATGTAAGCGCACGGCCACTGTGCCATACTAAATGTCTGTGCACTCTACATTTTATTCCCGAGATGGTATTCTAGATCCAACTTGAAAAAAGTGGACTTATTAAAGAAGATCCAGTTTTAATAGTAGCTTGTCCCATATATCCTCCGTGCTGACAGCCAACCCTCAAACGCATCATTGAAGTTAGATTTCCTACACTCCATTGTCACCCATTCGTCATGCCAGACTGATGTTCTCGCTCGAGCTGCCTCCGATGCGATAAATAATAATAGGGAGAGTCCAGAAATACCTGCATGCGACGCCCATCCTCCTGTCTCCAAAAGGAGGGGTGAAAGGCCTACTCACACGAGCATACGAATCACCTCACCGGAACCTCCGCGTTTTCTTACCTGCGCAATAAACCCCTCTTCACGCCTCTCAAAGTCTTCTCTATCGATCGATGCTTCGTTGTTTTGATTTAATATGGCGAAACGACAGATAGCCTCCCCACGTTCGTGTTTCTGTACGAATTCCGGCCTCCCATTTTCTTCCACTCTGCTCTTTCTTTCGATCATTTTACCCTCAACTTCATATGCTCAAATCACCGAGCAACCATCCTCGACTGCACCTACAAGCTCCATCCCATCAACCCTCTCAGCCTCCATACTCTCCTCTTCCTCCGCAACTCCAAACCCAAGCTCCATCCCTGCACCACCTCCAAACGACGACGACGACGACTTCACAGACACCACCCCCCCAATAACCGACCAAGGCGCCCACGTCTTCCGCTACTACTTCCTCATCATAGCTCTGGTAGCAATCCTCGTCATCCTTTTACTCCTCTACCTCGGTCGTCGTCGAAAACGGAAAGCCGCTATTTTACGCGCGAACTCGCAGAGAGCTCTTGCACAGGATGTGGCGGGTTTTCATCAAAGGTTTGGACGGGGGAATAACATCGGTGGGATGGGAACCTTTTTTAGCGGGGGTCATGCGGCTAGGACGAGGGAGGTGAGGGTTGAAGGTCTTGATGAGAGGGGGGAGGCGCCGCCGCCGTATATCCCAGGGACTAAGCCGCCGAGTTTGAGGGGTGGGGGGAGTAGTAGTGATTTAGGGACTGCGAGGGTTAATTCGAGTGGGAGTGGGAGTGGAGAGGGGGTGGAGTTGAGGGACATGAATGGGACGGGGACGGAGGTGGCACATGGTGAACCGCCTGGGTATCATGAACATGTTAATGCAAGGGAAGAGGAGGATTTAGGGGATATGACCAGACCCTCTGCCCCTCCAACGGTCAGCAGACCGGATAATGCTGTTGTTGTTGAGGAGGGGACGACAAGCGCTCCTACGAGGAGGTCGAGCTCGGATGTTGTATAAATTGGATAACCTGGAACAGCTGGATACTGGGATTGTCGAGTAGATCTTGACTAGGTTGGCTTGGGTATAAAATTACGAGCAATGATAATGTCTTTTTTATGGTTAGGAGTTTGGTTCTTTGGGATGTGTAGGACCTAGTAGTATCATGATGGATATAACTTGGTAATGCTATTGTATGAAGTAAGACGTGAAGACCGTCTTTCAGCCTTTTGTAACTGTACCAGAAATGAAATGAAATTCAAAGTAATTCCATGAGATCAGAGGGTCGAGGTGATATATCAGTCTAGTGAATACTGTTTTTTCAAAGTTTTGTTGTACATCGCAAATTTCCAATTGTCCCCGCGGTTTAAACAGGTAATTTGACCAGATCAGATGAAATCCAATTATATTATTTATGGTGGAGTGATGACCGACAGAAGGGTTTCTGTTCCACATCGTGAGCTGGAAATTGAAGAGGAATGGACTGACGAAGTGAAGGCTGTAATTTGAAATAGTTTTGTTGCATCTCGCACTTCGACAAGTTCCCAGATTCTTAAGATAAACGAGTGTAGATCAGACGAAATTAACTAAAGAAATATAAAGCCAAATTCGAACTGATAATAGTTTTGTTGTCCGTCGCACTTCTGAAAAGTCCCACCATAATGACTTGACATCAGATGAGTTTATTTATTTTCAGTAAACTGACGGACTGATATGACTTTTGTTGCATGTCGCACTTTTGGAAAGGTCCAAGATGTTTTAGGGCAAAGGATTGAGATCAGATGAAAGCTTTACCCTTATTCCACCTCGCGCTTTTTTCGTTGTTCTCATTTGAATATATAAATAGGTATCACATGAAAATAACTACCTTGGTGATGTAAATATACTAAGAAATAAGTAAGAAGTAATAGCCGAGCGATGCAAGAATGGAAGGCGGAGGGCTAGAGATATTTCTTGACTTAACACTGAAGCACCTTGGGGTGTTTATAGGAGCCCATATTTGAATCACAAGCGACAAATGGAAGAGTACAAGGCTTTTTTTCATTGATCAAAACCATATATCCTCAAACACCCCCACAAAAGTTACCGCCCACATATCCAGAAATCTAAAATCTTCTAACCAACTCGGCAGGTTTGTTTCCCAAGATGGCATCAATCTCCTCAATAATCTCCGGAGTCAACTTCTTCACAGCCTCAAAGGCCAACACACTATCGTAAACCTGCTGCGGTCTACTCGCGCCTGTAATAGCAGAACTAACCCTCTTATTCCTCAAAACCCACGCCAACGCAAGAGTCGCCTGCGTAACCCCCAATTTCTCAGCAACAGGCTTCAACTTCCTGACAATCTCAATTTCCTTCTCCCACTTCTCATCGCCAACAGTCTTATTAAATCCCTTCACGAATTTATCACTGCTAGCACCCAATCTTGAATCCTTAGGAATTCCATCATTGTATTTGCCCGTCAGGATACCGATTTTGAGCGGTGAGAAGGTGGTAAGACCGAGACCGATGGATTCGTAAAGGTGCTCAAATTCTTTCTCTACTTTTTGACGCACGAGCATGTTGTAGTTTGGTTGTTCCATTACGGGACCGATGAGGCCTAGACGGTCGGCGATGCGCCAGGCTTCTGCGATCTCGTCGGCGTCCCATTCTGAAGTTCCCCAGTAAAAGGCTTTGCCTGTGCTGATGAGGTGGTTGAAGGAGCGGACTACTTCTTCCATTGGGGTGTTTCTATCTGAACGATGGGCGTAGATGAGGTCTACGTAGTCGAGACCGAGACGTTCGAGGGAGGCGTTGGTTCCTTCGATGATGTGTTTTCTTGAAAGGCCGACGTTGTTCACGCGATTGGTTCCGTTTGCTGCTCCCCAGTAGATCTGCAACATCTCACTTAGCTTCCTCTTCTTCTCGGGAATTGGAACCGGAATTTTAAATCTACCTTTGTAGAGATAACAAGATCATTTCTCTTCCATCCAAACTTTTTAATCGCCTGTCCCATAACCTTCTCAGATTCTCCGCCGGCATATCCTTCAGCGCAATCGAAGAAGTTGACTCCAACATCGTAGGCAGCTTTCATACATGCGAATGTGTTTTCTATCACCAATTAGTTACTGAATTGACGTGACGAGGGGAAGAAATACCATTTTCAACGTGTCCTCCGTATGTGAGCCATCCTCCGAGGGAAATAGCAGATACTTGGAGTCCTGAGCGGCCGAGGAAACGGTATTCCATTTCTGGGAGACCTTCTGGTTTTGTAGACATGATGGAGAAAGTTAGAAAGTTAGAGAGGGTTTGTAGGATTGAATTGGAAGATTTCAAGTTGATTTATCTGCTTCAAAGAAATTGAAATGAAAGAATTGGAGTCACACGGCGTGAATTAACTAAACATAATACCCCGCTATACTAGCACGTCACCCCATAAATGGGGGTTTGGTGGGATACGATGGCACTACTTCGGTTTTACTACATTAAGCTTTTAATCGCTGTGCTTTGTAAGAAACCTGGAACTGGTTTAATTTCGGTTATGAATGCGACGTGTGAACAGCATCACTGAACATCAACAAACAACCTCTCCTTGTATTATTTAACTCCCCAGTACACTTGGGATCTCTTGAATCATGATTGCAAGTATGAGAATCCTTCACGAGATATGCAACACGCAAACATGGAGGAGAAAGGGGAATAAATGTAAGAGATTGAATCTATTGCTCTGTGTACTGAGTATACCCTCTCTTTTCTCATTACTTGGGTAGATCGAGACTAATCACTGATCCATTCAGAAGAACTTAGGAGAATCCCAAGAAATATGAACCATCTCGAACAATACTTTAATTATCATACACTGCTCCGCTCAAGCAAGTGAAGTGGTATACGTAGGGCAATGGCTGAAGCCTCCTACAGCAGGGCAAAAAAGACTTCTTGTTTGAGACTCATCTCCGCTGGAAGATGTTTTGCAACTTGGACTTGGTTCTTTATGAGCAAGTGTGCTGAGCTGAGTGTATGAGAGCAGTCGATAGATTTCAGTAGTAGGAGTATATCTACTGGATATTGTTTGATTACTCCAAGCAACTCAGTTCCACCCGCAGAACAATCAAGTCAATACTTCCAAGCCAGAAGAATTATTACTGCGCTCTCCATATCCACCATCAACGATCCGTTCAACGGACGTGGCCGCAATTTACCTTGTACACTTCTCTGAAAACTCAAACATCACTACGGCTCAGAGAGCCTAGGACATTGTTTGAAAAAGGCCCGCAGAATCACGGAGATCAATTCCTTGATTCTCCCGGAAATTCTCATGCAATGCACGGTATGTGGTTCTCCAAACAATCTGTTGGCATAGCGTATTTTCGATATTTCCAAGAGCTCGTGGCATTCTTCGATACATCTATCTAGGCAAGAAAAAACTGCGCCTAAAGGTTCAGAACAATTCAATTGTGCAAGAAAGTTTGATATACGAGGAATAATCAGAGCTCATAGGTCTCGATCGTCCTAGCCCTTGTCCCTCAATCAGGCTAACTGTTCTGGCACAGTTCCGCCGCCCAAGAAGCCCCTTTTCAGTATGCTTTGACTCTTTCATGGTCATTCATTCAAGGTGTTACCTATTCTTCATAAAAACATATGCTAAAAATCATGCTATGGTCTACTGCCGTCGTTTCGAAGCGCCGGAGGAATGGAGTGCAAAGGCAACTTTAATATCCGAGTTATTTTTCTCGAATATAGTATTCCCGCCAATAATGTTTGCTTCTAGTAGAGCTACGGCAGTTTTCCGTCATTTCCAAGAGGTGTGCTTTTTACGACCTGTAGAGGCAGAAGTATCAGCAATCGTCTCAACAAGTTGGGGAGAAGCGGCGCTTTCTGGATCACAAAGCTTCGAACCGGCAATCTTTCTGGTGCGAAAAGAAATGCTCCCATGTCATTGTGCCATAGTAATTGCCCATTCAAGAGCCAGTGCTATTGCTAGAGCCTCCTAAGGCCATGCATGTGCTTAGAAAGAGACCAAGGGTCTTCCCTTCCAAAAAAAGGCATAACGAAGTGGTGATACACCTGTCAATACTTCTTTGGCAAGAGACAACGCAAGTCGTCCTAGAAGGTTTGCCAAACACCCACCTTATACCTTCCATTGTGGATGGATATCGCCTTTGAGTTGGACTTTGAAGAGACCCCCTGCACCTTCCAAAGCTGTTGCCGCAGTATTTCTTGTGGTACTCAGGTCATTAGTTTCGCTGCTTTTACTTTAATGAAGGTCCTTCGTTCCTGCCTACCTACGCTTGTCTTCCCAATTTGCGGCAAATGAGGAAAGAGCGGTCCAAAAAGCGGCGACACTTTCGTCAACAAAAGCTCGTCACCCCCACCCGCCTTGACCTTCTTCTTCCTTCGCACAACAACCCTTCTTGAGGACTTCAAAAGGCTTTCGAGTTTCGACTTGACGACCTTCCGAGTTCATCAACCTCGATGCAACATTGACTCCGTGACACCCTCGCGAATCACTTGTCACGTCAACCTTTTGAGCAAGTACGAACAAGAGTCAAGTTCAGGTAAGCCTCGCGTCCTCACTCCTCTTCCCCATCGATCACCTGCAATTGTGACACCCGGCGCGCACATCCACAACCCTTCGAGTCTTTCCGCACTCTTCCTATCTTTTTTTCGCCATCAAGGCCGAACAAAAGATCGATTGATCGCCGCACGTCGCGTCTCGACCCCGACCTCTCTTTGCGCTCGCCGTCAAGGCTAAGCCCAGAATCATCTCGCACTTCATCACGATTGATCACACTCAAGCATCGCCAGCAAGACGTGCTGTCAATTTGCTATCACGAGTACGACGGCACAATCCTTTTCCTTCCTCTGCAACCTTCTTGACTCGAGACACGGTCTTGATCGATCTTGAGCTTGAGCTTTGGTATCTTGCCTCTGCTTCCTCATATTGAAGCTAAACCTTGTCACGTCCCATCGCCTTCCTTTTCTTCACCTTTCTAATACACGCAAACTTCACGTTCACCTCCAATTTTCAATTGCATTCTCGACTCCACTTCACTCTCATTCAACCGCTCTATTGCTAACTTCGCATTGTTCCAGCCTGGTTTTGATAAACCCATCCACAAAGCCAATCTCACCAGTAACATCACAATGTCCTGGGATCCTGTTCCAGACTCGGCGGCAGGTGGTGGTGGAGGCTGGGAGGCTTCTGGCGGCGGCGACGAATTTAGCGGCGGAAATGTGCAACTCACAGATGAGTTCAGCGGAGGAAACGCACAGGTTGCAGACGAGTTCGCGGGTGGCAATGCTGAATTTGGAGGCGAGGGCGGTGGCGATTTCGGAGGTGAGGGTGGTGGTGATGGCGGAGGCCGCGGCCCATTCGCTTGCTTCAATTGTGGAGAGGAAGGGTAAGTCTTTGCCATTATCGAATTATCTTCGACCTCTTGGCTAATATCTCCAAAGACATGCGAAGGCGGACTGCACAAACCCAGCGGTTCCACGAGAGTTCACTGGCACTTGCCGAATTTGCGAGGAGACTGGTCATCGTGTAAATTCCCCTCGTTCTGATCAACATCAAAATGCTAATCACAATTAGGCTGCCGATTGCCCAACCAAGCCACCGGCGATGTGCAACAACTGCAAGGAGGAAGGCAAGTCACTCATCTCGTCTCAAAACTGCAGCTACTAATGCAAATAACTAGGTCATATGGCCAAAGACTGCGAGAACCCACGCAAGGTTGAGTATCCGGATGTCGAAGACGTTCCTGCTGAAGTTGCATGGGAGCAACTCCAGGAGGCTGCCAATGAGCGCGACATGGACGACGTCATTGAAGCCGGCTGGAAATACATCAAGGCGCTTAGTCCAGAACTCACCTACCCTGCTCTTGAGACAGCCTTCCGTTCTTTGAACATCGGTGTCTACCTTATTGCCATTGAGAAGGAATTGACCACGACCTACACCAACATGGACCTTCAGGGCAATTTGGAGAAGAAATACTCGATCACCTGGCGCCTTTCGGACAAGCCAATGCGTCCTCGTGAGAAGGACTCGTGGCCAAGCAGCCCCGAAGAGAACTTGGAGCGCCTTGCTGATGCAGGCACTCCAGTCGACCGAGGCCTTCCAAAGTGCAGTAACTGTGATCAATTGGGTCATATTTTCAAGAGTTGCCCGGAGGAGAAGCAAGAGAATACCGACAAAGCCATTGTCAAATGCTACAACTGTGAGGAGATTGGACATCGTAAGTACTTTCTCAACTTCAACCTACCATTCGTACTGACAAGTTCCCAGGTATGCGAGATTGCCCCAATCCACGACCGGATAAGTTTGCGTGCCGCAACTGCAAGCAATCTGGTCATTCCAGCAAGGAGTGTAAGTCATATTCGATGTTTATTGATTTGAGTTATGATGCTAATGATCACAGGCCCTGAGCCACGATCTGCTGAGGGAGTTGAGTGCAAGAAGTGCAGTGAAAGTATGTTGATGCTGTTCTGTTCCCTGTGTTGCGCTATGCTAACGTTTTTCAGTTGGTCATTTCAGCAAGGACTGCCCACAGGGTGGTGGTGGAGGTGGTACTTGTCACAACTGTGGTGAGGAGGGTCATCGAAAGTCGGAGTGCACCAACGAGCGCAAGATCATTTGCCGCAACTGTGACGAGGAAGGGTAAGTTTCACATCTCACACCCTCCATACATCTCCTGTA
This sequence comes from Hymenoscyphus infarciens, assembly GCA_001414345.1. Taxonomy (NCBI): domain Eukaryota; kingdom Fungi; phylum Ascomycota; class Leotiomycetes; order Helotiales; family Helotiaceae; genus Hymenoscyphus; species Hymenoscyphus infarciens. The sequence continues at coordinate 39,301 of LLCB01000137.1, forward strand.
TTTCAGAATGTTTTGAGCCTACATTGGAACTGTACTAAGACAACCCTTTTGATAGTCACACCGGTCGAGAGTGTCCAAAGCCCCGTGACTACTCACGCGTTAAGTGCAGCAATTGCGATCAAATGGGTCATACCAAGGTCCGCTGCAAGGAGCCACTTCGTGACGAGGGCGTGGGTGAGGATGGCGCTGGCGGTTTCTCTGGTGATGCCAACGGCGATACCTTCGGAGGTGGTGACAACTTTGGCGGTGGTGGCAACGAATTTGGCGGTGGCAACACTGAAGTTGTTGAGGCCAGTGGTGGTTGGGACAATGCTCCGGTCGCCGCTGCTGAGGAAACTTCGGGTGGTTGGGACAACACAGGTGGGGGTGGTGGTGGTTGGTAAATTGGTCTTGGTTGGGTGGCCTCTATTTCGTGGATGCTTTTATTTCCAAAAGATATCATCATGTTGGAGAGGGTCTCTGATCAAAAACTGCAATTTCGATAGGGCGATGAACAAAATTGGGGAGCAAAACTGGAGTGGATTTGTGGATACGTAGCTAGTCAAGTATTAGCAGTGCAGCGAAACGCAAAACGTATCTAATTTACTGAAGTCAATCACGAACAGTGCGTGTCTTTGTGATATTATACTCGTGAATAATGAATTGTATCCCTCTAAGTGTGCCCATTTGACTTGGGCTTTTCGTTCAAAGTGCTAACGAGCTTTCGTCATTGCTCTCCATAAACTCTCCTGGATTATCTTCGATTTACCGAAAGAAATTCAGACAATAGCAGGGATTAACCCAAAACCTTTGGAACGTTTGAGAAACTTGGTTCTTCCTTCCAGCTCTTCCTGGAGAATGGTGGTAATTGCCCTTGGCTGCCTTGTAATTTGTTTATTAGGAGGGGTGTACTGGGGCAAGACTGCATCTCTTGCTGGGGGCTTAAATTTTGCTTATCTGGGAATGGAAACGGGAGTTTGAGAGGGAGTTGAGGTAGAACAGAGAAGTTTTGTGATTCTTTTAGGCGTTTGATGGGTGCTTGTCTTTGTCTTACCGAGGGCGGTGTTAGGTGGTGAGTTGGAAGGTTTGGGGTTGGGATTAGGAGCGGAGAGGGTGGTTAGTTAAGAGGTCGGAGGTGGGGATTTTCTGTGCCTCTAGAGGTGCGGGAAGAAAAGGTTGATTGTGAGTTTGTTCTGGGGAGGGGAGGTGTTTGAGGGGTGCCTCTTTAGTGATTGATGATGGAGCGTGAGGGGGCTGGGAGTTGTCTTGGGGTTTCAGGGTGATAGTAAATAGATGGAAGGGAAGAGCAAGAGATGGTTATGTCTCTTTTTGGGGTTGATAATATGAGGAGTATGGGATAACGGAGGTATAGTGTGCTTTGTTTAAAAGGGGTTGGGGAGAATAAGATGAGAAATTTGGTCTCACCTTCGAATGAATGCCACGAGGACAGAATGCCACGAGGACATCCTCTTCTCGCTTTGAAATAGATGACGTTTCCAAGTCATTTTCGTCCCTCCTATCACTTACCAGCTTTACCTCTCTTCCAGATTCACCCCGCACACTCGGCCACCCCCTCCCCCCAACTCTACAAAGGCCCAAATAAGGACCTCCACACCAACAGCTCGCAAAGCCTCCTGGCCGAGCTAGTTAAAGCATGGATGGGTTATTGAAAAAGTACTCGGTCAAACGAAGCGCTGCTACCTGTCAGGTTCAGAAAAGTACATTTCTACGAGTCGTTTGAAATGCGCTACCTAGAAGGGACACTTTTTGTTTGTCGTCTTTTCCACTTTATTCGCTTTCTTTTTGGTAGCTGGCCAAATATCGAGCATTGATTTGTGCTTGATGGTGAGGTGATGTGGTGAATCTATATTTTTTTTTTTTTTTTGGAGAGATTAAGCGAGGGGCTGGCGGGAAATTGTGTGCCTGAGATGAAGAAAGCAAAGTGGATCGAGAATTAAATAAAGGGATGGACCTTGGGGTAAGTTTTGAATAGCTCCGGGAGAGGGGAAAGTACCTTTTTAGATGAAAGAGGTGCGAGGTAGGGTAGGTCAAGTAACATCATATCAGCATCAAGAACCATTTTCTCTCGTATGCTAGAGATTTGCCCATGGTATTACTCTCAATGTTGTCGCATGCTGTATCTTGTAACAACCCCGCAAGCGGTAGTTGAAACATCAGGTTGGTACCTGCCTACCTAGCCCTTTGTTCCAACTTTTTATTGTTAATTGATATTGATTAGAATAATTCAGCAATTTACTCGAAAGTCTCCTAGTAGTCCCTTAGCACCACGTAACTCTCAAGTCATTCAGTTGTTGTGACAGAATTCCATCAGCATCATTGGCAGAAGAAATCTAGCATTTCATAGACTTGTTTATTCGAGACGACGGCTAAACTAGAACACAAGAGACCAACAAATGTACAAGAAAAAAGAGTAAACCTTGCTTGTTGCTTATGAAACAAAAAAGATAAGGAAGGAGACTTTGTACGCCAGAAAGAGGGTAAAATCACTCCGTCAATGAACCAAATCGAGCCCCCCTTTGATATACCTGCGCCATTCTTATTCCCATTTCCATGTTATTCTTCCAAAATAATTTCCCAGAGCCATTATGCATCAAGAATCATACCCTCGTCACCCTTCTCATCCATCTCCTTTTTGGTCACACCATTGCCGTCGGAATAATAGCCACCAGCATTTCCTTCCCGTTCAGTGCCGATGAGTCTATATTCGCCGTCTTCTTTTCGTTCAATGATATTTTGCTCAAGAGCCCAACGTGCGAGTAGCCTGTCCACGCCTAATCGACCAGCCTCTCCCTTCTCCATATGTCGGCCAACGTGTTCAGTCCAGTCATCCCAGCTACCTGCGCCCTCGAACACGTTCGCACAATCAGGTTTGGGGCAAGCAGAACGTTGGGGTGGTTGACGTCGAATGACCAGACATGATGCTTGCATTTCCTTGACATGCGACTCCCATTCTTGTTGTAGCTTGCTGTCGCCTTTCGCAATGGCTTTCTTAATAGCAAATGGGGCATGCATTCTTCGGAGATGTTGAGTGAACAGATCTTTTCGATTGAACTCATTACCCTTTCCTTCTACTGAGCTCTGGGGGCAAGATGAACATCGATAATAGGTCAAGCAAAGATGTTGAGAGGCAATATGTCGCTTCCATTCGTTTTTGGAGCCAAATGTACTTGTGCAACCTGCAAAGGAAAATGCGCAAGGGAACGGTCTTGTGTGGGCGGCGGCGATGTGTTTTCGTAAGGAAGAGGAGTCCTTGAAAGGTGTATGGCTACACAGTGTGCATCGAGTGTCTTGCTTGGGGCCTTGCTTTTGTATGGATCTTCGTGGTTTCGGCCGTGAGGCTGAGGCTGGGGAGTTGTATTCTGAATTGTACAATGGCTCTTCGGCACCGGAATCACCTTGTTCCTGAGAAGAGGCAGATTCCTCACGAGCGCTTCTCAGGCCAGGTGAGTCCTCTGAGGGTATGTGAGAATGATTTCGGTCATTAGCAAGGTTATCGTGACTGACATGGCGGACGTGACTGAGGGCCTTCAGCTGTTCTGCTGCCTCGTGCATCTCAACTGAATCCTCGACATTTTCTTTTGGTTCCGCAACAGCTGAAGAGGAACTAGGTTCCGGGTAAATAGATTGGTTCACTGTACTCGGAGTACCCATCGGTCTGACGGATTCTTGATGCATCATATCGTGCCGTAACATGACTGGTGTTGAGGAAGCTGCTTCACGGGCCTCGAGAAGAATTTTGCCGTCCTCGAGCTCTTTGAAGGTTGCAGCTTTTCCAATAGGTGAAATCCCGCCAACAAGGTGCTGGTATTCGGTTGACATGTTGTGTGAGTTTACATACCCGAGAAAAGCGCAAGTCCGATCAGCAGCAACAACGTTCCAGACTGCGATAGGCATCGAAACAAGTAAAACGGTAGGTGGGCCATGAAACATACCCTCAACAGCTATTTTTGAAGCTGCCATTGGAGTGTTGTGTAACCATTGTTTGAAGGAAGCCATGTCCTGACTTGGCTCTCCGAGGAAAGTTGTGCAAACTAGAGCTCTCATTTCTTCGAAAGTGAGATCCGAGTTTGAATTAACCTTGATCCCATGCTGGCTACCGAGATTGCTTTGCCCTAATTGCAGATCATTTTCTGGGGAACCCATTGGTGAGGTTATCGGCCCTCCAGCTAGACCTTGCTGCATGCCAATTGGGGAGAGGGTGATACTTTGAAGCGACCCAGGCGTTAACGAGAAACATACTGGCATTCGTTCATGGGCGGATGTAGCCTTGCCGGAGCCATTGGTTTGAGGGGACTGGTGAATGAGAATGTTGTTGTGCTTCTGGGCTATTATCTCTTCATGTAGGCGTTGTATACTGAATGGACGGCCACTTCCAAGTCTCCTGAGACTTTCAACGAGATTTGAGGTGAAGGATACTGGACCAGAATCCCGTCCAGCTTGATCGGGGGTGTATGCGGCAATTACTTGTTTGACGCCATGATTTCCGGCTGTAGGCGCATCCGCAACAGCACAAGTATCCAGTAAGAGCAAGATATCAGATTGAGCGTCTTCTAGTAGACATCTGACACCTTCCCACTTCAATCTAGAGGAATCTTCACGAGGGTTGCTGCCAAAAATTAGCTTTATGTAAACGAGGCTGTGTGTCGGTATTCATACCATGCCCAGTACAGATTGTGATCAGAGCCGATAAAGCTATGGCCAGCATAGTAGACAATTAAGAGGTGATCAGAGCGAGCAAATTCAACGTGTTGTGCCATTTGCATTGAGAGTTTAACACTGGGGTTAGGACAACTCGGAATGCTCCATGTTTCGGTTCTATAGTTGAAGACTTCACGGAAAGCCTTTTCCAACGACGCAAGATCTGGTTCAACACTCATATCGTCTTCCCAACGGAGAAGAAGAACGGAGGCACTTGTGTATGGGGAGCGATTGGCTTGGGCATAAATGAGCATTGCTGCATCTTGCAGATGTCGCGCAAAGGACTCGAAGTCGGTGCGTTCAGGAGGAGGGGCCGCATCTTGCACTGGCGGCATTGCCTTGTAGTCGTATCGCATCTGTGGTGACTATAGAACCGGTTAGCAGTTGTTCAATCTATATAAATGGCATTCATTATCGTCGGCCTTACCTGCTCATGCAGTGGTTTTTCAGCCAGTTTGGGCGCAAGGCGCCGCTTCTTACTCGAGGGCTCCATGATAGCACAATTAATTGTGAGGAGGTAGCTGAGAGGGGGCTTCTATGAGCGTAGCGATGGTATTGTCGTGATGATTGAGGCAGCGTTGGTGGTGTTGGCGATGAGGAGGAGGAGGTCTTTGGGCAATAAGGCTGGAATTCGACAGAGCCTCGAGCGAAGGGCAGCCTTCTAAATCTGGTGCGCTAGAGGCTCAGCCGCGTACCCGTAGATTTCCACCCATCTTTGGCAAGGCGGTGAATTGGACCATGGCAGAAGCACTGTAATTGGTTAAAAGAACAAGGCGGAGTCGTCCGCAAAAGACCTCGGCTAAATGGGTCTCGAGTTGAACAGCCTTTGCTTGCCTCAACAATCTACTCTACAATCTCCTCCGTACAATACTCCATGAAAAGTAGCTGAAGTTGTTTAAAATCCTCCTTTATAGCTCTCTGCTTCAGCGTCAGTCCTTTTATTCCTCTCTCTTTGAGATCCTTAGAGGACGAATATCGCGAATTTATCCCAAACTACCTGAAGAAATGTCTTGTCCGCGTCATCGAGTTTCCAGGTTTCGAAACTACTGGTAGCAGCTGGGAACGATGAACAGTTCCAAACCACTACCTGAAGCGACACCTGTGATTCTGTATGATCGGTTTTGCTGTATCCTTCAATCAAGTAGAACATTCTTCTTGAAGTTCCTAGATGTGGCTACATTTATCTGCAAAATGCGGAAGGGGTTTTGAGGACATCGCTCATTCGTATTTGTTTATTGTTTCACCAGAGCTCAAGCAACGAGAAATCTGCTTTTCCGAGACTTGTTGGCACAATAAATGGACCCACGTCATGTTACATTTGCGCCCAGGATTTGCTGCTCACGATGTTGGTTTGAAATGCATTGTTTTGTTTGTCATCGAGTTCATTTGGTATCATAGCAGTAAAAGACTATTAAGTAAAAAGGAAAGCCAATGTGGTATCTCGTAAAAGCACGCATTCCCGCTCCAAGTCAAAACCGATCATGTTTCATTATACAAGGCCAACGCCTGATGCCATTCCCATATGAAAGATCAAATGCGGGGTGGGTATCTCTCAAATTCTCCTTCTCTCCCCGTTTCCTCTACTAGTGACGAAGCATCTAGTATCTGGTGGTTCTGCGTTGCCAGAAATGTCTCTTTGTTGTTTGTGTACCGTGTTCGTATCCAGTCTCATGCTTTGTTGAGACGTGGTTTTGTCTGTGCATTCTTGTGGAACAACAAGTGAAGAAGACGATGAGTGTTCCGAGGAATAGACAGACGAATGCTGCTAAGAGAGTCCACATTCCGGTGTGGAAAGATGCCTTGCTTTTCGAATCATCATCGTTGATATGGTTCTTGATGATTCCAAATAAGACGAAATCAGTGGCCATAACGACAAGTGTGACAATCCAAGCAACGGTGGCAGTGACAGCCCCAAAGATAGCTCCGCAAAATCCAGAACCGGCGGCGAAGAGGAAGGCGATGAACGCGAGAGCGCAGGCGACTGGGTGGAGGACCATTACGCGGGTAAGAGCTTTAGATGTATTGATTTGCGCGCCACTGAAGTGCGTGTTGTCTACTCCTTCCATCAAGAGAGCTGGGTTGTAGCCAATGTGCTTTCCACTGCAGTAATCTTTTCCGTCATTTCTGTTCGAGTCGTTAGTTAGACAAGTCTGGACCGAGAGAGTGGAATGGCGACTTACGAGCCAATGAAGCAGTAGCCCCATGAACCGAAGGAGATTTCTGTTCCATTCTCGAGCTTGGCTTCCAAGATGGAGATTTTGTTGATCACGGGCGCTGAAATGGATGTGATTAGGAGGAGGATTGTGGCAGCAAACAGCAAGAATGTGCCGATATGGTGGAAGAATCCGGTCTTGGCCATTGCGAGTTATAGTTTGCGTAAGCTTTGTAGGTTGATTTGAGGTTGGGAGAGTATTTGAGGGTGAGGCTTGTTTGTTCCCGTCGATGGTTGTTGAGTGAGGACTTTGATGGAGAAGTGAGAGGTTCTGTGTGGGAATCAGGCGAGATTTATTCAGATTCCTTCAGCCTCTGATTGTGGAGTTGTGTAATGTATTATTGTACTTGCCGTGTGAGAAGAATGGCAGGGCTTTGAGCAAGGCCAAAGCTCGAGGGAAAATGAAAACAGGGAAAGGAAAGCAGGCACCGCAAGACCAACTGTTGATTGGTCAAGGAGGAAAGGTACTGCAGGGTTCCTGCCATCATGACATAACCCCACCCGTGGCCAAGTTGAATTCACACCCCCTCACACCACCCAATCTGATATTTTCTTATGGGACGACCGCCAAACAGGCAGCTTTTCGTCAGATGCCCGTGAAAAGACCCAAGACCCCTGTTGACCAAGCTTTTTTTTTTGTTTTGCCGAGGTTTAAACAGCGTTAAGATGCTTATTCAAGGTTTTATGGGCACGAAAACGTCATTCTGTGGCGGTGTTGAACTTCAAGTGTGGCTCAGCGCTCTCCCTGATCCACCCTGATCCACCCTGATCCACCTTCATTTGTGCAGGATCTTCAACTCTCGCTTCTCCCACCTTTTTCTTCGGAGGCACCAGCTCGATGGGTAAAGTTGCGACAACGATGACGGTCTGGACTCTGGAGCAATTGGTGTGCGGAAATTGTCGTGTCGGTTGGCAGTGTTGGGTTTGCTCAATCAGTGGTCAACACGCGGCGTGGTGTGATACTCGTAGCACACCAAGCTGAGCACGACGTTGACGTGTACAACAAGTTACTTTCTAATTGAATCGTTTTAACATCGGTTCTATTTGAGCAATTATACTCTTTCTTTTGGTGTTACAAATGCGGTCCCCAAGTTTGATAACTACTAGTGTACATTGGATATGCGACCGGAATTCCCATGACAAGAACATGCTGAAGTTAGGTACCTTAACTGCTATCGAATGGGGCTACCAGGGGATGCGGGGTTTTGTACCTGTTCCAGACTCAAATCCCCGTGCCTTTCCCCATTGCCACACAACACAATCCTTGGAGAATTAAATTTTCCTTTCCGTGGCGCTTCAATTATGGTTAATTCTCACCTCAGCCAATCACCAGTCGTGTTCCCAGGATTCCCACCCTGGCCAAGGGGAAACTTGGTTCTGATTGGAGTCGAAGCCATCGCGATGACAGGTTGTTGCCGGTATTAATTGAAATCAAATATCGATCTCATTCGCGATGTTTTGATTTTGCAATTTCGGGTCTACTGCGAATTGAAGAAGGCGAGTAGATCTGTCAGCGTACCAAGACTTGGAAGAGTTGATCTTGAATCTTTTTGGGGGTTTGCTAAATGTCATATTCGTTTCTTGGATGTTGGAGCGAAGAGAGTCGAACACACTCTGAGCTCCCCGGAATAGCGAAGAAAATTTGCGCGGAGGAAGACACGACACGACCTACATACTGATTGTACTATGCTGAAAAATGGAACAAAATTCCCTACCTCTAGATGCCTGACCTGACGGGACAAACTCCTATGTGTCCTCCTCGACGGGTCTCATTTGTGCGAGAGGAGTGGGGTCACACGATACTCCTACTTTCACAAGCAATGGACGAGGCAGTATACTTATGAACATTGTTCGAGAAGCATTACGAGATTTGATAGAACTAACTTCTGCTGGTTCTAAAGCTTCTGGATGAATATTTATGTGTGTCCTAGACCGTTTGGCGCATCGCTGATCCTTCGGTCTCTTGCGTATTTCTCCGGAAGGAAAATAGAGGAAAATAGAGGAAAATAACAGAAGATAAAGGGGAAAAAGTGAGAATAGAGTGGAAAGACAAACATTGGATCGAGACCCTCTGAGAATCTGAGAAATAGAACCGGTTATATAGCCTCTGAAGAATCTAAAACCTTCTAAGCTTCTAGTTCCGTTTATTTTTGATGGTTGTGTACTTTCCTAGATTTTACGTACCAATTTAGCAAATACCTGACCATTTCCGATTCCACAATTTTCTGACATATAAGCTTGTAAGCTGACTTTCACTTGGAACTTTGAAGCCTGTCAATGTCCTTCTCCTTCTCTTGTCCGTCGCTCTTACGCCTTATCCTCAGTCAAAGTTTACCGCCGAGTACCGTCATCATATCCACCAACCGTCCAAACAAACACTTCTTTGTAAAGAAGAAATGGAGAAATGTGTTGATCCCCTGACAAGGCTAAACCTCAGACTCGCTTCGGCAACGTCAACGCCACTCGAATCAGAACCACCTCAATGTGCCAAATGCGAGTCGAACTGATCAATTAAATTGCCGACGGATGTCTTCTTAGGGCAAGCCGTATGGTGGCTCCAAGGTCCCGCCTTCTATTGTCCGGGGGAAACCCCGCCTTCTGCTCTCCGAGTAACCCCGCTTCCCCACACCCCACTTTCGACTCTCGGTAATCAAACCGTTTCAACACGCCTGCGCGAGCCTCTAGGTGTGGACAATTATGGAGATTTGAAGCCTAAAACTCTTACTATTGCACCACTTCGGGCCTCTGAAGTCAATGTTGGTAACTCAAAGTCCGGAGTTAAGCCAATCCATTCTGCACTCTGATTCGGCGATCTTCCTCGAGTGAGACGATACACTAGGTCATATTCCCTACGATCTGCATTTGACTGCATCACAAGTTTAAAAAATTAATAATTTGAAGAATTCTCTACATAAGTTCGACTTCCCTGAGCGGAATTCGAGTGGGTTTCACTTTCCGTTTCCTGCTTTGCCTTTGGGTATTTGTGTTTCACTATTTATCTGCGGAATATTTTGGCTTCATTTCCATACAAGCAAAGAAGCGGCATCAATTGGACGCATCATGTTTGGCGCCTCGAGGTACTTCGGCCTCCGGGGTCAGAGGTTGAATCTTGCCGTGGGCTTGATTGCCGGCGTTGATTTCTTGTGAGAAAGGAGCGTAAGGATATACCTCCTTCAGTTATTGACAATTTACAGTCTTTTCGGGTATGATCAAGGTGTTATGGGAGGATTATTAACTCTCGGAAGTTGGGTAAGTTCCCAATAGGCTTGCGCAAAATCACCCACTGACCTTCAATAGGTGAAACAATTCCCAGAAATAGACGCGATCAACAACCAAGACAGCCCAAACTACAACCATATCAGTACGATCCAAGGAATTACAGTTGCGTCCTACAATATCGGTTGTTTCTTGGGCGCAGTTATCACCATTTTTATAGGAGATATATTTGGGAGAAGGAAAATGATATTTATGGGCTCGGCTATTATGGTGGTGGGTGCGGCATTGCAAGCCTCAGCATACAGTCTTCCTCACTTAATTGTTGGGAGAATTATTACTGGGTTTGGAAATGGAATGAATACTTCCACTGTGCCCACTTGGGCATCGGAAACTTCGAAATCTCATAAGCGAGGGAAGATGGTCATGATTGAAGGTGCTATGATAACTGGCGGCATTGCGACTTCTTATTGGGTATGGGTTTTTGTCCTGACTCTTTCCGCTACAAGGCGCGAGACTAACTGGAACATACCTTTGACAGGTCGACTTCGCATTCTCATTTTTGGAGCCAAATCCGGTATCTTGGCGATTCCCTCTTGCTTTTCAAATTTTCTTCGCGCTCATTTTATTGGCTTTCATCATGGAATTGCCCGAATCGCCTCGAGTGAGTACCAATTACTTGCTATGACAACTCCTGAAAAAATTTAACACAGGACTAACTTCAACAGTGGCTCATTCTCAAAGGCAACGAACACGAAGCTCTTTCCGTAATCGCGGCTTTAGAAAATCTACCAACCGATGACCACATTGTACAAATCGAATTCATGGAAATCAAAGACACAGTCATAGAAATGAAAGCCTACGGGTGGGCAGATCTCTTCTCAATGGGCCCAGAAAGAAACTTCCACCGCGTCATTTTAGGATATCTGAACCAAGTCTTCCAACAAATCTCCGGCATTAATCTTATTACTTACTACGCCCCAACTATCTACAAACAATATATAGGACTTGAGGGGATTACGCCGAGTATTCTTGCCGCTGCCAATGGAACTGAGTACTTTCTCGCTTCTTGGTTTGCTGTTTACACCATCGAGAAATTTGGACGTCGTCAACTCATGCTTTTTGGTGCAGCTGGGCAAGCAGGCTCGATGGCTATTCTCGCGGGTATGAACTATATGTCTAGTGTTGGACAAGGTGGTTCAATTCCAGGAATCTTGTCGGCTCTCTTCTTGTTTGTTTTCAACACCTTTTTTGCGATTGGTTGGCTGGGTACGTGCTTCTTCCAAACAACCCTCGCCGATTAGTACTGACAAGCACTCTAGGTATACCTTGGTTATACCCCGCCGAAATCGTCCCTCTCAAAATCCGAGCACCAGCAAATGGCCTCTCCACAAGCGCAAATTGGGCATTCAACTTTATGGTCGTGATGATAACCCCCGTCTGTTTCTCCTCCATCGGCTACAAAACATACATAATCTTCGCTGTCATAAACGCCTTCATCTTCCCAGTCGTCTACTCTATATACCCCGAAACCGCTCTGCGATCTCTTGAAGAAATCGACAATATATTCCGGAAAACCAAAACGGGTTGGAAATCTTGGTTTGAGGTTGTGTCGGTGGCTAAAAACGAGCCCCATCGGTATGGTAAGAATGGTGAGCTGTTGATTGAGTATGCGAATACGGAAGAACATGCTGTGAGGAGTGGCGCTGTGAAGGAGGAGCAAGCTCATAGTCGGGGGATCGAGGATGTTGCTGCTACTGGGGAGAGCGTGGAGGGCAGTGACGTTGAGAAAAGGGGTTGAGATTGGAATGAACCTTCAACCTGGAAGAGCGGCAATGGTTTATTTACGTTCGTACCTGCCTAAACTAGCTTTCGTTGATCCAACTTTCTAGAGTAATTCAAGTCAACTTTCTAAAGATTCAGGATAGTTTGGACTATTAACTGAGGGGTTTTAAATCAACTAGGCTCCAAAGTAGTTGCACTGGAAAGTCGGGATTTTGCACCGACTGAATGTCGAGCAGGCAATAATCCTACAAAATTCGTGACAAATCTCTAATTGTCCTTGAACGTAGCCCCGCAAACTTTTACGCCAGACAATGATGTTATTTACATAGCGAGAAAATGGGCAGAGAAGGGCTATTTGTCGTCATGAAAGCTCTCCTACTCAGGTTCTAAAGCAGGTGGCGGACCATACTTGTCACCCCAAAGCCATATGCCTATTCACGTTCTGGAATTGTCCTTTCGCGCATTTTCTTCGCCGCACATCGACTGTCAGTTCTTCGCGGTGCAATACTAGAGGTAGTGCACCCCAGTTGCCTTTCTACAAGAGTTCCAAATTCAACCCACGGATACGGTTGCAAACCCCACCACCAATCCCCCAAATCAGATGGATGCAGAGCCTCAAATGAAAGGTCCCTCACTTGTTTATTCTCCTGTTTTAGCTCTTTGAAAAAGCAGTCGTGTGGGACTGTCTGCCCGGTGGGGTGGACAACATGACTATTTACTGCGAAGCCTTCTAGTGCTAATCTACAAAAGTCCCACGTGAGGTACAATTTGTCCTTCTTGAAATCAATCCAGGTTTCCGCGGGCATATCTACGGTACCGAAAGCTTTCGTGTATGACTCCTTTGCGAAGTTCATTGAATCGCGGCATATATAGAGAAGATTTGGAGGGAGGGCTCGTGATTTGAAGCCTACGATTTCTTGGACGTCTTTCTCTTCGATTTTGTCTTGTACCTCATTGGGCCTGGATGCTGTGGAGGATTCTGGAGCAATAGCTTCAGTAGGCGATAATATTCCAGGTGCTGATAGGCGGTATTCTCGTAGGTCGACTATTCGTGCCGGGTACAACTGAACAGAAATCTTCCAGATTTGATTGCGGATTTCAGCAGGGTGTTGTGGAAAGCGTCTGAAGGAACCCTTTTGGTCGAAAAGCAGGTGTTGTTGTTTCATTGAAAACATATTTTCGGAAATTAGAATGGGTCGGAAATTGAAAGGTATTAAAATTGGACTTACTCTAAGATATATGAGTTGGAGAAACTCACAGCTAGTGTGCGTGAAGCTCAGAGTTGACTGTGGTGACGACCTTAACACTAAGAGATAAGCGACACAGGGAGTTTTAGGGTCAGTGTACTAGACATTTAGAAAAACCACTAATTGTTCTAAAACACTTCGTACATCTTAGGAGATTATACGAGACAGTTTCGAATAATCAGTATTTAGACCTTGCAATTCTTCTAAATAATATCAAAACCCTATAACCGCCACTTCTACCAACACCCCCTAGTAATACATGTTATTCTCGGAATATAATTAGTGCTTTATTTCTTTAGGTTAAATAGATCTAGTTTTAGTTTAGCTACCAAGTGTCATATACTCTGCAATTCTATTTCTTTTAAAGAGTGCTTTATATGAAAATCAGCAAAGATTAGCCACTAGCTTCGCTCTTCTATCTAGCTAGACCACTCGCACACATCAATATTATACTTGTCCCCTCTAAACTTTACTCTTTAGTCTTTCCCGAAAAATCCACACCACCTTTGGCATTCTTCTCTACCTTCGCCTCAAGAATAAAGGTATCCTCATTCCACCTAAACCACTTATTCAGTCTCTTTCCCATAGATCTCAGCATAACTGAATCAATGAAGTCATCGAGGTGAGGTCGGTGAAACACAATCTTGCCTTTTGCAGCCCATTTCGAATTCTTGCTTGGTTCAAATTGAACTGCTGAGCCGTCTCCGTTGTTGTGAGCTACAACCCCAACGTTAGGATCAGCCATCGCTAGACAAAACACATCCTATCTAAAAGATTTCTTAGAATCGTCCTCTGTCTGGGGCCTCGGAAACATGGCTTTGAATACAGCGAAGGTGCTTTTGCGAACAACTGTCGTGACCCTTTCTTCGTCGTCAGTGGAGTCGCCTGGATAATGTTTTCAATTTCTTACAAATCGAAGCCTATTAGGGGAGAATAAGCTTGATTCACAATTTTTAGACCTAGTTTAACAATATTCGGACCCTCCGTCATGCTATCTTTTTCCTCCGAGAGGGTTTCTTTGGGATGGTCTGGTAGTGGTGGGATAATGTTCAAGTCGACGCCTTCAAGGATGTTCTGGGTCATCTCGCGAAGGAATCGATAGTCTCTCTGCTAGGCTAGGAGCACAAAAAGTCCTCTTGGAAACCCTATAATGTTTTTATCATGAACCTGCTTTTCATTCCAATCGACGAGTTGCCCATATCTGTCACCATGCATAGCAATGCAATTCCCATTCCAAGTAGCTGGAAAACTCCCAAAAGCCCACTCCTTTTCATGGAGATCGCAATCGTAGGTTTCCCACTTGGACAGCGTATACAAGGTGCGGTTTCTTAGCAGGCTCGGGAACTTTGTCCAGTCGGTTTTGAGTGCTTCTGCGTTGAGGTAAGGCGTCAGGAGGGTATTGTAAAACGTACGTCGATATGCAGACTCGGGAATTGGAGCTTCTTCCATGGCCGGCATTTCCACAACCATGATACCTGTCCTTCTCGTGTACTTTGCCATTTCCTCAATATAACTCCTATTGATGTACACTTCAGGGAAGTCGTAGGGGAACATGTCGGGGAAAACTAAGAAGAAGGGGTGCTGGCTTGCGCGACTTTGAAGAAGAAACGGGGATACAAAGAAATTGAGACTAAAAGCCGAGGCTAGAGTTCTTGCTTGTCTTATATTTCCCGTACAGCAGGGGTTTTAGGATCAACTTGCGAGGAAAAGGAAGGAGTCTCAGGTGAAGAAAAGAAATAGCATACATCCTTACCTTATAGGAGGAAGGCCTCCCGTTTCTTGACGCTGCACTTCTTCCATTTCTTGGTTATGGTTGCCTCATGCGTCTCCATACATCCTCTAAGGTAATAAAGATTAGCATATTTTTCCTCCATAATACCAGCGCATTTTTCTCGCGCGCTGTCGTCTATCAGATGCTCAACGTAGGCGAAGTCTGGGAATCTTTAAAGGGAAGGATAGCGGTAATGCTGAAGACATTTGGAACAAGCGCAGTGTGGTTCAACAACCGGAAGGCTGGTTTTCGAAATTCTTACGGATTTGGCGGCGGCTACACGTTCTTCGGAGGAAATGCTACCTAAAGTTAGAGAGTTTGCGTTTTGGGAGTGGTTCTGAACGAAACGAAAAACTTACAGATCTCCAAACCGCGTCATCCGTGTCCTTTGAGAAGGCGCCATTTTCTTAGACTTGGTGCGTATATATAGTAGAGAATCCAGGCGCGGAGGAGAGCACCAATAAAAGCAACAAGACAAACAGGTTCGATCACATAACCTGCCTTTTTCCTCGTCAGGAATCAAGTCCTCAGCTATCTCACTGACAACATAAATATAGCCCTTTAACCAGTAATTATTGTTCTCTATTAACTTAGCGTAACTTTAAGTATCGCAGTTTATATGGTTCTGTGCCCTTGCTCAGCGGCACTTTGCTTGCCTCAAGAACCCCCAAAATATCTACGGTTTGTCAGTGGTCTCCATTGAGAGAACAAGTCCCAGCATGCGTGCTGACCATCTTGTCAGCCATGTCAAGAAAGCATTTACTGTTGTGCTTCCGACTCCTTTTTTTTAAAGGATACGGAGGATGGCTACAATCACTAGCAACAATCAAAGCACCCATTCTCACACCCACCTGGTTAATGCCTATTCCCAACTCGTCTCTATCCTCCGCTGCAGTCATGCCAGTCTCGTCACCATCTTTTTTGTTATCTGATAGCGCAATTACTGTAAGGCAGGAAAGTTAAGATTATCCAAAGCATTTGTTGAGTTGTCAGCTTACCTCTACTGCTTGGGTATGTTTCTATGAATGGGGATATTAGGGCGTCCTGAAAGTACAAAAGTCTAAAAACGACTAAATTGTAAATCATAAATCGTAAATCGTAAATCGCAAAAGTTAAGTATTTATAGCTAGATTAACTAAGGCCTCTAAGAGCTATAGCTAATCGTAAATTATATTATACTATCTACTTACTCTCTTACTCCTTATCCTATTCTTTTATATATTATGTATACCAAGAGAGTATAGGTGAGAGTATAGGTGAGAATATAGGTGAGAGTGTAGGAGAGAGGGGGTGAGTGAGAGAGTAAGTAAATATTCGGAGGAAAGTTTTTCCTGGCGTAGGTAAAGGGAGTTTAGCTAAAGTAGTAAACAATCCCCTCCCCTCTCCCTCTCACTCTCTCCCTTATTAGTCTAGAAATAATAGGAACAATATATTACGAGAGTTAGGTAATAGGGAGTAAAGATACGATAGTAAGGATGTTACTGCTATACACGTGATACTTATTATCCCTCTCTATTTTTTAATTAGCAGGTTACTGTGGTTAAGACTATCCAGTCTTAATATAGAGAGAGTGGGGGAGAGAGTGGGAGTTGTTTTATTCTCTCTTTTTTATTTATAGAAAGTAACATTTTGCGATTTACGATTTACGATTACGTCGTTTTTGGACTTTTGTAGATTCAGGATGCAGTAGATATCGTCGTAAAGGTGCTTAATGAGATACAGGTTTTGATTGCGTGAATTGAAGATGGTTTATGAAAGGCAAAATAGTTGGAACGAAGAGTGTTCAGGATTAAGGTAAGGTTGTTTCAGAGAAAATAAGCGAGACATGGAGAGAATTAAGAATACTAGCAATGGTGAGGTTTTTAGACAGCTAGAAGGAAGAATTACAAAAACTTAGGTCCACTTAAACTCTCAAAGTATACTACCTTCTACTTCTCCATTTAGAACTAAGATCCGTCGACGCCTTCATAACCTCTCAATGAATATTAGAAGTGGTAGTAAATACGTCCCTGCCCTAGCTCTCGATGTTCCAACTTTCCATATCAATTCAAATAATTACCCTAGACATTCAAGACACTTAAGAAGATTGACCCAGCCGCTTTAGAACAAGCAAACCAAAAGCACCTCGTATATTTTCATGCAGTCATTTAAAAGGAAATGCACCACCAAAAGAAGATTTGGGCCTCGAGAGAAGTAATTCTTCATATCTCTATACAAATCCTTTCCCACCTACTAATTTCACGTTACTAGGTTACAACCTTGAAATGTGTGTACTAAGATATGCCCTACGAGCTAAACGATTACCGAAAATAATAAGAAATAGGTAGAGGTATACACCAACTTATATGAGGTGGATTCTGAAGAGTTCTGCTCATATCTCCATATTTATCGCTTTTCGTTATATATACGTATTTAAGGCTATTTTAAGAATTTCTATATTTACTAGCTAGCTTCTAGTATCTCACTCTACACTCTCTTATATACCTTCTTTTTAGGCTAATTAGGAGGCTCTTTAAGCATCTTACTAATATAAGAGTGAAAAGAGTAAGTACTATTAGCTGTCTTAAGTAAGGTTACTTAACTAATCGAAGAGAAGCTATTATAAATATAAGAAAGGATAAGGCTTTTCAAAAGCAAAAAGGACTACGAGTAGTATAAATAGTAAAGTAACGTAGTTATAATAGAGAATATACTATCTACTAACCGTAGAGGTCTTCTAAAGCCTACTAGGCTAGGAGAGAGAGAGCCTTTCTATTAAAAAGCACCTATTTAAAAGGTATTACTTCTAATAGCTTAGAGTAAAGTATCTCTTAAAAGTATTCGAAGTCTATCTTCTAAGTATCTAAATATCTATATTCGACACCTTATTATTAGAAGTATATTATATAGCGCCTTTATACGAACTATGTTCTAAATATAATATACTATTACTAACGTCGACTATTTAGAGGTAGTAGTATAAAGAGCTAATATATCGGTTTCTTATAAAGGAGCTACTTTCCTAGTAAAAGAGTAGTATTATAGAAGGTTAAAGATCGAGAGTAAATAATACTCGAAGTACTACTATAGAGTAGGTAGGTAATCCTATATCTAATACTAATATCTCTACTCTTATATACTCATAGTCTAATTTATTTAATTATAGCTATATAATTATATATTTGTCTTCTTTAGTAAAAGTAATATTCTATTATTAAAGGTATATATATATAAATACTCTATAGTTAACTAAATCGGTATCTTTATACGTAATCTCTATAGTATAAAAGAATTCTATAAAAGCTAGCTTTATAGCTACTTCGAAGTTAAGGCTATTAATCTATCCTAGCTATAGGACTCGAGGCCTAGCTCCTAGAGCTTAAGAGGTAATCTAGTATAATTATAGTATTAATAAAGGCTCTGCCTTCTTCTTCTTATAAAGGGCCTATATTACTTAAACATCTACTATAATTCGTTATAAAAGCAGGGACTTAAATAGCTTTAGATCTAGGTTATACTTTACGTATATTAATTAAATCGCAGAAAGGCTAATTTATATAGAGTCTACCTTTAAAAGTCCTTAACCGATTCTACTATATACTCTTCTTAAAACCTACTTATAAAGTACTAAAGTTATCGCCGGCCACGGTTACTAGAGTCTCTTAACCTAGAACCTCTTAAAAGAGTATATATACGTACTATATACCTTTTAAGTATTTAGTAAGAGGCTATAATAAAGGAGCCTTACGTATATCTTAGATATTCTAACTTTATCTTTTATATATTTAAGGTAATTAAGAGAGAGATTATTAAATCGAGAGACTACTAGTATAGGTACTAATTAGCTACTATTTTATATAAATTATATAAGAGAGTATTTACTAAGATATTATCTACTCCTAGTATATACTCTAATTATATATCGATATTAAATTAAGTAGCTAGGTGTAAAGTAGTCTATAAGAGGCGATTTTAGTAGAGATATCTTAAGAACTACTTAAGAAGTCTAATCTATATAGTAGTATTATCTATATAGATAATTACTCTCTTTATTATCTATATCTCTCTTTATTATTTAAAGGATACTCTTACTACTTTAATCTTAAAGATATTTATATTAAATTAAGAGTTCTTTCTAATTTCTAGAAGAGGTAACTAAAGAGTGTATTCTTTTAGTAGTATATATATATACTCTTACTAAATATATCTTAGATTGTCTACTTTTAAAAAGAAGGCTTCTAGGCCTTTAATAGAGGTATTATAAAAAAGGTATATATATAAGTAGATATTATTAAAGAAGTATATACTATTAAACTGTGGTAATATCTTATTCTACTATCTAAGGTCTTCTTAGACTTCTTTTAAGAGGCGCCTCCTTTCTATATAAGGTATATAGTTAGACTATATATATATAAATGTCTAGAAGTTATAGTAGAAGGCCTAGCCTAATTATACTATAGAGGCGTAAAAAGATAGAAGGCTAGTAAGCGATTCGAGCTTATTATAGGTGATACTTCTATAGTCGATAAATTAGTATATCTCGAGCTTTATCTTAGCTAGCTTTTCTAGCAGTATAGAGGCTCTAAAAGCGATAGTATCTATTAGATACTCTATTACTTCTAAGAGCGTACCTTAGGCGCTTTGTTTATTATTAATTAATATGTCTAATATTTAAGTAAGAGTCTTATACTTTATAGCTTATTTCTTAAGGAATTAAGACGTAGCTTTAATAGCTTTAAATATAGCGAACTTGTTATCTAAATAGTAGCTTATAATATACTACTTTAAGTATAACTATATTATCTATTTAAGAGCCTCTATAAAGATATTAAAGATAAATAGTACTATAGCGAGGCTAAAGAGTAGTACTATATAAGCGTAATAAATCCCTTTCTATTAGAAACCTAAAAGCTAGTATATTTATAGTATAATCGGTACTATTTAAAAAGCGTTAGATATATCTCTTTTAAGTATTATATACTCTTAGCTAGCTTCTTATACTATAGCTAATACCTTCTAGAAGGAGACGTACTTTAGATATATATATTCGTTTAATATATAATAATTTATTAAATAGCTTTTAAGATAGAATAAATAGTATATTTAGCGTTAATTACTATTAGGCTTTAGTTTAGGTATAAAACTAAGTAGAGAAGCTATAAAAGGTGCTCTTTAGCGTAGATTGACTTTCTTAATTAAGCTAGCTTTTAAATCGTCTCTTACTTTTAAAGTTAAAAGCTTATCAAATTCAACGGCTAATAAGAGGTTCTTTAATATATATAAAACTTCTAGACTCTTATATCTAATTAGCACTCTAAATCAAAGTATATTATCAATGTTTTCTAGAAGTAAACGATTAGAATATTAGAGTAATAGCGCTTTCTATACTTTAGAAGATAATAGAGAGGGTAATATATCTAGTAATAGTTTTAATATATTATATAAAGAGAAGAATACTATAGTATTCGATTAAATAGGTATAGAAGAGTATAGATAAGAAGATATAAATTAGAGTAAAAGATCTTTATTAGTACTACTATAGTCTCTATCTATTATCTCTTCTATACTAACTTCTTAGCTCTTTCTTATCTCCTTCTTATTACTCTTATCGTCCTCTTTTTATAGATAGATTCGAGTATAATTTAAGTCTTTATAACCTCCTAGTTTACTTACTTTAAAGCACGTCTACGAAGAGATATTATTATCCTAATTACGACTTTAATAACTCTCTCTTTCTTCTCCGCCGCCGCCGTAGCCTAGTCTTCTTATCTAATAGTATTAAGTAATTATACTTTTAGGTATCTTCTATAATTCTACTTCTTTTAATCCGCCTCTACTAACTACCTTTTCTTACTAGAAGAGTACTAATTAGATTACCTCTACCTAGGTATAATTCTTAGCTAGGCCTATAATTCTATAGTTAAAGTTATTAAGCTAAACGTAGATATTCTTACTAAATAAGGAGATCGTATATATAGTATATACTAGAAAGTAATAGAACTACTTAGTAGTATTAGATCTAAAGACTTTTAATATCTTCTTTACTCTAATATTTAGTATACTAGCTTCCTTATTAAAGGAGATAGTACTTTTGTCGTCGTTGATTAGAGAGGTGTCGTCGTCTATATAATAACAATGTAGGAGTAGAGTAGAGAAGTAGTCTATTCGTGGTTATTAACGCGAAAACTAAAGGTAAAGAGCGAAGACAGCTCTAAACGATGCTAATATATAAGAGGTACGAAACCGAACAACGATATACGTTGGCTAATATAAAAGCCCGAACTCTACGAAGTACGTTGGAAAGTCTAGACGGACGTATAGATATACATAACCTTCCTAAATTAGACAATGTAAAACAACAACTACCGAAAGTTAATATGTACGGCATATGCCACGTAATATCGGCTATATAGGACGGCATGCCGTCACATCCCTCTCTCTTAAAAAAGACTCGTCCTAAGTCTTCTATCTCTTTTATTTAGGGTTTAGGGTAGAATCGGGATGGTGTAAGTGTTGTAATATTTGTCGTATTTGTTAATTTTGTTATAAGTAAGAAGGTAGATCAGGGTTTAAATCGTAGCTAACTCGAGTTTAAAGATGCTTTATTTTATTAAAATGTTATAAGCGAGATATCGGTTCTGAATCGTAACTATAGATACTTATAAAGAGACTTTGTTTCTAATCCTTTAATATTAAAAGTAAGCGTTTGCTAAAAGAGTGTGGTCCGATCCTATCTAGCAGGTTGGAAAAAGTTTAAAAGTTTAAAAGTTTAGAGTAAAATCAGAAAAAGTTTAAAAGTTAAAAGCGAATTTAGAGTAGAGTCAGAGGTCGTTTGGTTGTAATTAGTAGTAATAACTTAGTTAAGAGCTCACTTCAAGAGCGTACTAATTTACATCTGATTCGAATTCGAAAAAAAAGAGTATAAGTTCGTCTAAACTAAGGTCGGCGGGGACTTAGAGTGAATTTAGAAAGTTAATAATGTCGTAGATAGTAATAACTTAGTTAAGAGGTTACTATCCTTTTAAGAGCGTACTGATTTATATCTGAGTCGAATTTAAATAAAAAAGAACTTCTGGCCTTACTAGAAGTAAAAGAAGGTAAGAAAGTAAAGACTATAAGACTCTAATCAGAGTTGGTGGGGTTTCGGCTAGTCAAAAGCAAAGTTGTTACTAAAGTTAAAAATACTATCTAAAGTTTAAGATAATAAAAAGAGGGGTTTCGGCTAGTTAAATAAACTTAATACCGAAGTTGTTATATTACCTTATTCCCTTCGAAGTACTTAAGGACTTATTTATCTTCTGATTTTAAAGAAGAGTTGCTGTCGTATTATAGGGGATTCGAATAAGCTAAGGTGTATCCTATATATAAAAGAAGCGTTCTAATTCTAGTATCTCTCTAAGTATAGCCGTACTTAAAAAGTAACCTTTTAAAGTCGGTAAAAGTTTCTTCAGTATAATCTTCTCCTAATTCTACTTCTATCTCTTTTAGATGATGTTCGGTCTAGATTAAAAACA
Source organism: Hymenoscyphus infarciens (assembly GCA_001414345.1). Lineage (NCBI taxonomy): Eukaryota > Fungi > Ascomycota > Leotiomycetes > Helotiales > Helotiaceae > Hymenoscyphus > Hymenoscyphus infarciens. The sequence continues at coordinate 61,720 of LLCB01000137.1, forward strand.
ATAACTCAGCTAAGAGCTTACTTCTAAGTTTTGTCCTAATAGAAAGCGTATTTTAACTGATTCGTATCCGATTCGAGATTCGAGAGTTAGGAAGTAGTAGGAAGGCATTAGGGGCAGCTACTCGTAGCCGAAAGGGGTATGAATTAGGGCTTTTAAAAGTAAAGGAGAGTCGAATAAGGGTTAGATTAGGGAGGGTTTAGAGGTGAGATTTTTAACTTCGAAGTTCGCTTGTAATTTTTGTCCTCTATCTCTCTACTAACCAATCGTTTATCCTTTATACTGTTATCTCGTCTAATTATCGTCTGTATTTGAAAAGTCTCTTCGAGAGAGGGGCTAAGCCCTTATTATTTCGTAACTTTTTATTCTTAGGTATACAGGTAAGGTTCGGAGAGGGTTTAGAGAGTCTTTCGAAAAGAGGGGTGGCCCTGGAAGGTCGTTTAACGCTATTCGGCGGAACTGGTTTAATATGATGTCGATTTAGGGGGGGGGGTAAGGTCCGCAGACGCCAGAGAGGGGGGGATCCGAAGATGCCAGATGGGGGTCAGATGTTAGAAGGAGGGGATCCGAAGCCAGAGAGGGGGGGTCTTAAGCTAGGTGTTAATTCAGAGGTCGCTAGCAAGGGGTCTATAAGTCGTTTAAAGGGGTTCGGTGCTATAAAGAGGACCGAAGCCGTAGAGTTGTAGAGCATATACGTAGTTATCTAGGAGCTGTTCGAAAAGGGAGTCCTGGAGCGTATACGTAGGTATCTAGGAGCTATTTAAAAAAAAGGGGGTCGTAGAGTCAGCGGCAAGGAGGCCGGAATGGAAGTGAGGTTAAGAAGCCTAATAAGAAGAGTAACCTTTAGTTTAATATAATAATAATATAGGAGTAGAGTAGAGAAGTAGTCTATTCATAGTTATTAACGCGAAAACTAAAGGTAAAGAGTAAAGACAGCTCTAAACGATGCTAATATATAAGAGGTACGAAACCGAACAACGACATACGTCGGCTAATATAAAAGCCCGAACCCTACGAAGTACGTCCGAAAGTCTAGACGGACGTACGGACGTACGTAACCTTCCTAAATTAGATAATATAAAACAACAACTACCGAAAGTTAATATGTACGGCATATGCCACGTAATATCGGCTATACAGGACGGCATGCCGTCATAGTCTAAGTAGTAGAGATCTCTTAGCTTAAATATATCTTATATAATTTATATTAAGTACTTCTTATATTTTAGAAGAAGGCTATTAATTATACTAAGTATATAAGAGAGGATATTCTTACTATTATTATTCGCTACTAATATTCCTTTTAATAGATTCTCTTCTAGATTAATTCCTTCGTCTATTAGTAATACTTCCTAATAAGGAGAGAGGTTAGCTTATTAAGCATTATTAGTATATACTATCTCTCTCTCTAGTATATTAAATCGTTAGCTCTACTTATCTGCTTCTTAATTAGTAACTATTAGTATAGTAATATTATCTTAATTACTCTAGCTAAGCTCTAGAACTCCTACTAGGTTACTCTAGGCAGTAGTGCTAAAGTTATAAGAGTATCCTATGCTAAAATTGGTTTATAAGTAGCTTTGAAAACTCTAGAGGCTCTAAAAGTTAGAGTATTCTATGCTAAAGTTGCCTTAACCGAAGTTGCTCTAAGAGAAGCTCTAAGAGTATCTAAGAGCAAAGCTCTAAGGGTATCCTCTATTAAATAGTTCTCTTATATAACCCTAGTATCTGCTATTATATCTACTTATATATCTATTAACTTAGAGGTATTAGTTACCTCGAAAGAGGAGAGGGTTATTCAGCCTATTTACTTAGATAGGGTCTTAGAGAGAGAGTTTATTAATACTATCGTCGTTATCGTCGTTGCTGTCGCCGTCGCCGTCGCCTCTACTTTATAGATAGAAGTCTATTCTATTATTATTTTAAGCTTAACTCTAGTCCTACTATACTTATCTTCTTTAATAGGCTAGATAGCGAGCGCTGTTTATAGTATTACCTTAATTAGTAGTAGCGTCCTAGGCGGTATATCGTACTTATATAGCTACTCGAGCGTTATAGCGTGCTTCGCTAACTCGTCTATCGTGCTTATCGTCTTCGATATTATCGTCTTCAACTAGTTAAGCTTAGAGCGTCTTAATAGCTCTATTACTAGCCTTAGTAATAACGCTCTTATAAGCGACTTGTTTACTACGCTTTAGAGGCATCCTTAATAGATAGATAAGTGTATTATTAGGTTAAAAAAGAGCTTAATACTAAATAAGACGTTAAAAGTAATAGGAAGTATTATTAGTAGAATAGAGGTTACTTAGCATAAGAGGAGGCATATATATATATGCCTCTCTCTTGCTTAATAAGCTGATTCCTCAATTCACTATAAACCCTTTCTATATATACTTAGAAAATATATACGAGCTAAACAGGCCCTAAGAAAGAAATCACTTGAGTTTTCAGACTATTTACTACACGAGTAATAGAACAATGGAAGTAATCAGCCCGGAAGTAATTGTTAGAGAAGGCTAGAACAATGTATACTTACAAATGTGGGTTATCCTAAATTTCTCGCACACTTGATTTAATTGTTCGAAAGGTTTAGAGTATTATAACATAGTAAGTTTCGAGTAGCCTGTACTACTCGTACAATGCGTTTAATTGTCTATAAATGTTTCTGGTTGACGAACGAACTAGTGGTGGATGAAGAACAACCCTGAAACTAACTTCCTCTGCTTATACCCTTTTTCTTGTAACTCTAACTAATATCATTCCAGTGGTTTTAGGAGAAATAAAAAGATAGCCTTCTACTTCTTCTAATCCTTCTCGAATTGTGGTTTTTGAGTGAAGGTAAAGTATAAAATACCCGCGCTTGTCTTAAAATCTGCTCGCGGAGTCCTACTTTGTACTCTTCCTCGGAACAATCCTCTGAGAAGCACGTAACAGTTAACAGACTTGCGGCAACGATGGGAATTTTGCCTTGCTAGAGAAAAACATACGATTTTCAAGCAAGATAGAAGTATGGCGTTAGAGAAATGTGGATACAAGCCCACAATTCTCTCAAATCACCTGACCTCCTTCTTCACAACTTTCTCCCTCTACTAGTACTTCTACTTCTAATCAAGACAAAATGAACGATCGTTTTGATGGAAAATCAATCGACCTAAGGCCCTAATAGTATAAGGGAAGAATCCCGCAACTCGCGGTTTCCACAAAGCTTCCTACAGTTAACCGACTCACAAGCGAACCCAGAAGTTATACTCCTAAAATCTATGACTCAATTAATAATGCATACAAAACCTGCCCACAAACCTAACCTCTTAAAAGCGCCCACTTCCAACAACCGCTCGTTGCATCTTCTGAAACACATCTACCCGCCGCTTCCTTCCTCGTTTAGCTAGGTGTCCTGCGGAATACAAGAACCGAGATCCTATTTCGCTTAAATGAAGTACCGTCTTACATCGAGCATCCTCAATCGTCATTCCCACGGAAAAGATCATGTACTGTGCCTCTCGGTGGTTCACAGAGGCGGGGTATGGAAGAACATAGATAAGTACTGTTCAGAGTCTGACTCAGATACTCAAGTACTGGCGTTTTATATGTGACCAGTATGTAAAGGTAGTATTTTACGAAGTATATACTCACCATAAAAAAGAAGGATAATTTAGATCCTAGATCGATCAAGATATCAAAGCTCCTTTTCCAACACCTTAACCGCTGAACTATAATAAAATCGGCCCTTCAACGGCCTCATTACAACAATCCCCAACACCGGTAACACAAAGTCCCTCCCCAGCCACCCCTAACCAACCCCTCCATGCAAAAATCGAGTATTATCCGTCCATCACCAAATCATCCAACCATTTAGCATCAATCGTATACGTATACGCTACCTTCCTCCAATTACCTCCCCCCTCTTCGCGCGCCCTCGCTTAACTACCCTATCAGAGACATCGGATACTGATGCGCATGGACAGCGTAGTAATATACTCTGCATAAAGTGACATTCATGTACCTTGTCACGTCACACATACTCCCCCCCCCTAATTGTCTGCGGGTAGACCGCACAACCACCCTTGCACCTGACAGACAATACACTGTAACGGGGGGGGGGAGTATGAACCAAAGCTAAGCTACTTGTAGCTTTCCTATCTAATTCGGCTTGCGGTGTGGCCTTTTGGTGTTGTAATGCCTACCTACCTACCAAAAAGCCAGCCTCCCAAAAATCACTTCATATTTTTATTATCCAGAAGCAGAGCAGGATCATCAGTTTTCAATCCCCGCTCTCACCCCTCACATGGGGTTCAAAATCGATGATCTCCCCTCCAAATTAATCCGATCTTGCCCACCAAGAAGAAAAAATACGAGTCAAAAAGTAAAAGCGCCACGATTACGAACCCTCGAAGATCGCCATCCTTGGTTGTCGAGAAGAGGAAAGAGTGAGGACAAGACAACACTAAAATGCCTTGCTGGTACATGTATAACATAATGTGCCCGCCCCCCCAAATCCCTCGCCCCCAACCAAAAATAGTTTCCGTTCATCGCCCCGTTTTCCACGTGGCAGAGAGAGAGAGAAAAAACACGTTTTTGCTTCGGTACAAGTTCGTCCGGAAGTTCTAGCTTCCACGACAGGATGGGATGGATGCCTTTGGTGGGTGGCAGTGGAAAAATAGAAGGTATACAAATCTCAGTGCATGTACTCTTGCCCCCCCCTAAATAAAATGTAAGCGCACGGCCGCTGTGCATTTAGTTCCAGGGGAGGAAGATTAACGCATCTCGTATTTTCCATCTTCAAAGCTCCATGATCCACCACGAGAAAGTCAAACAAAAGATCGTACGGAGTACATCCACGCAAGATACTTTCACTTTTTGACCAGATTTCGAACTTCATCTGAGAAATACTTCACCCCGTGGCTCTCCTTGTACGATCGCACACTCAAAATACACTGCAGCAGGTAGAAAGAAACCCCGCCACACACGCGCTTGCAGCAAGTAACAAGCAACAAAAACGTATACACACTGCACTCTTCATCCCACCTGTTTGTTCTACTTCGTCCCAGGCATAACAATTACGGCAGAAGCGAAGTAACCCCCCATGAAAGTCGACCAAAAACCCTGGTAGCCCACAAAATCCGTAGTAATTGTTATGCCTGGGAGTCTGGGACGAAGTACAAGCAACACCCCCCCAAAGGATCGACCCAAAAATGACCCCAACGACCAAAAAAGAAAAAGAAATCCTACGCGTTCAATACGCCATCAAGAACCCCCGAGCTAATCCACAACTGTCACTTCTCACCCATGGAGTTAAAACCAAAACCAAAAAAAAAGAGGGAGCCAACACAAGAATCCTGCCCCGGCCCCCCATATGCCCCCATCTATGGAACCAAACCAAACCAACCCATACCCATACCCATACCCATATACCTATCAGACATCTCTCCTCGTACTCTCGCTCTACGTATACGAAGGTAGCGATGGCGCGACGGATTGTAGCACCGCCTCACCCCTACCTACCACCCCACAGCTCCTCACAGCTCCTCAAGCTCCTCAAGCTCCTCAAGCTCCAAAAGAATGGAAAAGATTACGCAAAAAGAAAGCGAAAACTCAAGAAAAAAGATCTAGCAGCTACTAATCAAGATCTTGCTATCAAAGCGTGATATTTGTTATCCAAGTTTTGCGACGGTAGGTACATATACATCTCAAGTACCTATAAGTACTAAAAATCCATCGCTCCATCGCTACACGTAGGTACTTTAGAGTCTCGCTCCCCCCCTCCCTGGGTATTATCTGTCATATGCAAGGGTACTTGTACTTTGCGAACGAAGCTTTCCCTCGTCGATCTTTTCGCAATCGTAAAGCGCATCACTATTACTTACTACCTCACCAACCTCACCAACCAAAAACCCCGACCCATGCCACCCCCGTGATAAGTAGGATAGCCCCCAAAAAACAACCCCATACCCTAACCCCATCCCATCCTATCCCACCTACCCCCAAATTCCCAAAACAGATCCAACCAACACAACACAGCACCGGGACGCAACAAGGAAGCCATGGATCGATCCCATTGGTTCCATCGTAGACGGCTAGCTAGGTTGAGAAAGCGGGGTACTATGGGTAGGTAGGCTCGAGGTAGGTAGGTATATAGGTAGATTTAATATACCGACCTGCCGAATTCGGCGAGGTCTACCTAGGTAGCAAGTTAGAATGTAGATACTTGTAGACAAGGTAGGGTTGTATGTATGTAGGTAGGGGAAGGGAAGTAGACAAAGCAGATGGGGGGAGGGGGGGGGGTGGAAAAGAGCCATATATACATATACATACATACATACATACACCTTGTAGGTGGATAGTCGGGTGGATACGTAGCTAGATAGATATGCTAATGCGGATATATAGATTTATACTTACATCTTGCCCCATCTCCCGTCTATCTCCGAGTAGGACTCTTAGATGGTAGTAGAGTACCATGTTTCCCTTTCCCTTTCCTCTTATCAGTACTCGTAGATCCTCAGTACTCGTAGATCCTCAGTACTCGTAGATCCTCAGTACTCGTAGATCCTGAACGAAAAAGGTGCACGAAAGTTTAGTCCTCCCAATCCGGAAATGAGCGAGCTAAGAAAGTCATCGCGGAACGTCGTGGGACGGTGGGAAGCATGAGCGAAAGCAAAATCAGATCGTAATCAAAACCAAAACCCAAAAACCATGGACTGGGTGGGCATGCAGAAATCCTCAAAAGAAGAAAGGAAAATCAAATGGATGACATCAAGCATCTAGAGGAGAGGCGGAATTATTCCTTTCACTTTGTCTATTTACACAACATTGAATTTCTCCACACCGCGCTCCCCCCCTATCCGACCCAAACATTCCATCACATCCCCCCATCCATCCATCCCCCATCCATTCCACCCCCAACCAAAATTCATTTCCTTTCTAAAAGAAGAACCCCTACCCTCGCTCCGATTTTACATGAAGAAACTGAAGAAAAAACACGAATCGCTTCTAAAGTCGAGGTGTGTGTCGAGGTGTGCGTGTTGTTGGTTGGGATGGTTGTGTGGATTTCGGGGACGGAAAGGCAATTACCTTAAAAAGAGAAGCTGCCGTTGATTGAGACAGAGAGTTCGAGAGAGCACAGGTCCAAGAAAAAAAGGCGAAAAACTCCCAGGCCGCAATTATGGGTGGGATAGAAGAAAAACCGGAAACCATTATCCAGATAGATACGTTTCCCAAAATATTTCCCAATTCTTCCATTTCCTCTCCCACCTCTCCCTCTTCCGCCTCAGCTCCTCCATATTCTTTTCGAGGGAGAGGAAAGAAAATAAAGGTTTGGTCGCAAGTTAAATGCCTCGTGTGATATACAAACTCCGATCATCCAGAGAAAAAAAAGTAGGGCGGGAGTGTTTGAAATTTGCTGTGGTTGGCTGGTTCAGAGAAAACAAAAGATTTTGGTGACGGGGGTATTGTAGTGTATTGGCAGTGAGGAAGAGTGCGTAGTAGTAGTAATTCATCGAAAGATTCGTCAAGTTCGTAAAACGGCGCCATGACAATTTGCTGTTGACTTGTTGCATAGGGAGAGGGCCTCATAATTAAAGAGGATCGCATCTTTCGTGATATCAGAAAAAGGGGGGACGTCCAGGATCATCTTCATGCTCACAAGATTAGTTTCTGTAAATTCTTCTGAATTATCATGTCTTGGACGGAATTCATGGTGACTTTGAGAAGATCGGTATCGGTGGCGTTTGTGAAATGTCCGTAGACATCTCGACTTGGGTTTCGATTAAGTGCAACAAATTTGTCCATGAAGTATTTGCTGGTTTGCTGCCAGCTGGTGGCGTCGCCCTGGAAATCGGTAAATCCGGAGTCGGTGATGGGGCTGGAGACAATCTTTTGCTTGAATAAATCGATCTTGTTCATGAAGAGAATCAGTGCCGAATTTTTGAACCAGTGCGAATTCGCAATCGATTCCCAGAGCATGAGCGCTTCCTGCATTTGATTCTAGCAAAGTGTGTCAGCAAAGGGGTCTGATTGTCTCCACTCCTACTTACCCCGTCCTTGTCTTCTGCTAAACACTGGTCATATCCGCTGATGGCTACCAGGAAGAGGAGAGCGTTGACATTCTCAAAGCAATGAATCCACTTCTTCCTTTCCGATCGTTGTCCGCCGACATCAAACATGCGATATTGTAGGGATCCCAGATCAAAAACCGTCTCGGTTATACCCGTCGTTCGCAATCGTGCTCGTAAAACATCTTGATCGGTGGGAACAAAGTCTTTGTTGAATAAACGGTCGAGGTCCTCAAAGAAACTAGAAGGGGAAGCAGTTAGTCGGATGCGACTGGCATTTGGATGATGGGGGTGGTTGTCTTACTATCCTAGATTGTCGTGTAGCGCATATTCATTACCCCTCGCGACTGCCTTTTTCATGCCTGGGTCCTTCCACAGGTCTTTGAACGCTCGGAGGTACTCGGTCGGTATGGGCTCGAAGGGTCGCAGGTCTTTCTCTTGAATAATTACAGGTAAGTGTACCTGCGAATGTTAGGACCGATGTACGGCGACAACACCCCTTGGGTAGCTAGCTACTCACAGTCGTGTTTTCGTATTGGAATTCAATTCCCATCTCCTCCATGGCATCGATAATCATCCGCAAGCCATCCAAGAGATTGTTGAAGATTATCACGCGCCATTCTTCCTTTTCGTTCTTTGAAATGCCCTCCTTGGTGTAAATCAACTTCATCTGCTTTAAAATGGTCGATTTTCCACTCTCTCCAGCACCTGCAGCAAGGCACGATGGGTTAGCAGCGATTACAGTACAGTAGGATGATGGTTGGTGTAGGCGTAGGCGTAGGCGGTTGGTGGATCTGCCTGAAAGTCGGAGAGCGAGGGCTTACCCAATAACAGGAGCTTGACGACCTTTGCCAGCTCCTTTTCATCCCGATGGATCATGGCATCAATCTCGCGACTCTTCTTGTATTCCTCCTCACCCCTCCGTCCCCCGAAGCACATCTTGATCGTTGATTGAGGCGTGTTGAAGGTTGTTGGGGACGAAATTCCAGTACCGACCGGCGTTGTTGTTGGGGGGGGGGGGTAGCGGCGCGGGTCGTCGGGTGCGGGATGCGAGATGTACAGCAGGTTTAGGTGAGAAGACTGTGCTGTCCAGAGGGTTTTGTTCAGGTCGGCAGCACGAAGGATTTGCCGTTTAATGTATCAAATTCGCTTGGTACATGGGTCCATGCAACCTGGAGTTCAAAGAAGGGGGGGCCGCTTGATAATGCCTGTCGGCGTGCGTTCTGCTCCAGGGCTGTTGTCGTCTTGCACGCACGCACTGACTTGGGAGTCGGGACTCCGCCCTCTGAAAAGTGGTGATTCGTGAAGGGGAAGAGGAGCTAGAAGGAAAGGAGACCAGGGGAAGAAGCAAAAGAGAAGCACGGCAAACTTCCACCGCGATCGCAAAGGTTCGATGGGGGGTTTCTGCTTTGGAGGTTTCTGCTTTGAGGGAACGACGCGGAACAATCAGGATTCTTGGTGTTGTGAGGAGGTGAAGAGAGAACTTTTGGTGGAGAGAAGAGGAGAGGAGAGTTGTGAGTGGTGGTGGAAGAGGACCTGCAGGTCAGTTCAGTTCAGTTCACTGCGTTGTGCTGATGCTGATGCTGCTTGCTTAGGTAGGTGGTGTTGGTGTTGGCGTTGGTGTGAGCGGAGCGGAGCGGTTGGTGGTGGTTAATATGGTGTTGATTTTCGGATCCTTCAGCACCCTCACCCTCAACATACACACACCACCCACGCAGCCTATACCTAGACTAGGCTTATTATTGTAGGACAGACAGAGCTATGATTGGTCCAAGGAGGCGATGAATAAGTGGATGGTGGTACCAATTCCTCTCCTAGTCTACAATAGCAATAGCAATAACAGCTGGAAGGTACTAGCTAGTCAAGTGCCGTGCTTTAAGCATTAGGCACGGTCTGGTCTCGTCTAGTCTTGATGTCAATATGGATCGATGTCTTGCCAGCAGACTGTAGACAGTATACCTACGACAGGAAGGTTTATCCTTGTTCCTGGAGTGAATGGAAAGGATTTGAAATTGGAGGCAGCTTGAGACAGGCAGAAGATACTTATGCCAGCCAGCTACACAACATTAAGCTAGCTACAATACAGTCAGTACTCGAGCTTGAGGGTCTAAATGGGCAACTGCAGGTGCCAAGACCAGCTGCCGAAGTCTAACGAGTGTGGTGTAACAGCAGTAGTCAGAGGGTTGTGAAGGTAACTACTATTCAGTCAATTCACCATAAAAGTATCTTATCCCTGTTTAAAGTTGAAAATGAAATGATGGTTTCAAAGGAGTTTGGATTAGCGTAAAACCAGCTCATTTATCCTTCTCTTCTTGGGGTGAATTGCAAGAACAGTCAGTCTGCTCCGTACGAAACTGTTTTTATTGTAGCTCTGCACATCTCTCCAGATGTTGTCTAGCTAGGTAGTGTCTACCTCCGTAGCTTAGCCACCTAGGCTAGGTCATCCTTCGTACCCACAGCTGTCTCATCGAGTCTACACCTACACTCCAAGTGGGGTGGGGGTGGGGTGGGGTTGAAATGGAGCTTAGTGCGTTGCCCTTCAACACTCAATTACCATGTTGGGAACTCGGATGCGTGGTGCTCCCTGAAGCCTTCTAGAAAAACACGCGACATCAGGGTTGAAGCAGCCTCCGAGCCATCACGCAACGAATGATAAGATAATCCAGACTCCGTCTGCCATGCGATGCGGCCAATAATTAATAGCCATACCCCCCCCCCCAATGCACTAGAGTTCTAGCCACGCTACTGCCCCACAAGCTCGTGGTTTGGTTCTCTGGTGTGGTGCAGCACCAGCACTGACGATTCGCGATCTACCGAAATACTTCAAAGTACCACCTAAATTTGGCCGCCCGGATGTCCCTCCTTCTTTGGATAGGCGCCATCGACTTTGACGGAATTGGGTACCTACTCGAGCTGTTTCAGCGACCAACCTGGTTCCAACCTGGTTTCTGTTTTTTTTTAACCTCTTTTTCCCTCACTTTCTGGCCTCTTCAGTTCAGGCCTGCGCTACATGTAAAATTTATGATTAATCCCAATTACGGTGCCACTTCTTCACCACGGAAATAATAAAGATGAGGCTGCAGTGGGTCAACTACCCTTCAATTTCACCTCACTTCACCATTTGTAATTTGCAAACCAAAGTCCCTTGTCTGGTTACCTCGCTCAACCGATGCATCTCAGTACCAATACGGAGTAGCAACGGCTAAATCCTTCCTTCCACTCAATCCCCGTCTTCCAAAGCCATGCCATGCCTCGTGCCTACCCTTCCGAGTACATTCACCAAGTACCGTACTGGTAAAGGGGCCAAGAGTGAAAACGATGGAACTGCACCTATGGCCTGACTGGGTCACCGTTGGTGGGGTTGTTGAATCGGGCGGGGATAATCGCGCAACCCCCGCCGAGTAGAAAAAATATTCTTCACCTCAAGGTTGCAGGTGGGCATTCGGATTTTCTGTTGGCCTCCATCACAACGTCACCTGTGCAAAGGAACCACTCCCTTCACTCCCTCTCCTCCTCTCCACCTTTTCTCAATTCTACAAAACGTCTTCCGCTGCTCGCTTCTTCTCCATCTTCCCCTCCCCCCTCTTCAGACTGACCCCTCGTCCCATCAAGGTCTCACAAACAGCCTTCCTCCCAAATCTCCTTCACGCATCACGCTACTCTTCCCGCGACCGTCTACTCAGCTTCTCCAGGTATTAATTACTGCCACTACCACCCACCGTACCACCCTCCAAATGTCTGAGATCACCCACCCCACCATCAAAGGTAAGTCTAAACGACCAGACTGGCCAAGGCCTCCTCTCTTTTCCCCTTCCCAGCCATGCCTTGACGAGATCTTTCTTTCTCTTGGTCAGCTCGGCGGCATCTCTGCAGATGCCGCTCTGACATCCATTCCATCCTGGGCCACCGACGTCCATCATGAGGCGAGGTTGATCGACCGTCTGATTCGATGCCACATCTGCAGTCATTCGCCTGGCGCGGCCACCGAACCGATAACCATTGCCCCTCTATTTACCCGGCTTTGATTACCTCCCACACCCCCCAAACCCTCAATACAAGCAAGCTGACAAACGGTCTTCTCTAGATGGCTGGTTCCGCGAGATTTCGGAGATGTGGCCCGGCCAGGCAATGACTCTCAAGGTCAAGAACATCATCCACCACGAAAAGTCCCAATACCAAGATGTCCTCATCTTCGAATCCAGCGATTACGGAACCGTCTTGGTCTTGGACAATGTCATTCAGTGCACCGAGCGAGATGAGTTTGCTTACCAGGAGATGATTACCCATTTGGCCATGAACTCGCACCCCAACCCAAAGAAAGTTCTTGTCATTGGAGGAGGGGATGGAGGCGTGCTACGTGAAGTCATCAAGCATGACTGCGTCGAGGAGGCTATTCTGTGCGACATCGATGAGGTGTGTGCTTACTCCTCGTGATAGCCATGCATATTTGACATTATCCACTTAGGCTGTGATTCGACTCTCCAAGAAGTACCTCCCTGGTATGGCAGTCGGTTTCCAACACCCAAAAGTCAAGGTACACGTTGGAGATGGGTTCAAATTCTTGGAGGAATACAAGAATGAATTCGATGTGATCATCACCGACTCATCTGATCCAGAGGGACCAGCAGAAAGTTTGTTCCAAAAGCCTTACTTTGAGCTACTCTTCGGTGCTCTCAAGGAGGGTGGAGTTATTACCACACAAGGTTGTACGTTCTCCTTTATCTGCGTGGATTTGGTGCTTTTTTTGTTCTATAGAGATTTCTTTTGTCACTTTTTACCCCTCGTTTACCCCGCAATTTCTGTAGCGATACTTGGGGGATCATGACACGTTTCGGATCGGCGTCGGCTTGTATTTTTTCGGATTATTTTAATCCTTCAATCTGTTGGAACACATGCTAACTTACATAGCCGAGAACCAATGGCTTCACCTCCCACTCATCACCAAGTTGAAGAAGGACTGCAAGGAGGTCTTCCCAACTGTCGAGTATGCATACACCACCATTCCAACTTACCCATCGGGTCAAATCGGCTTCATGGTTTGCTGCAAGGACGCCAACCGAGATGTCAAGACTCCTTTGAGAAGCTGGACTGCCGAGGAAGAGGAGACTGTCAACAAATACTACAACGCCGATATCCACAAGGCAAGCTTCATCCTCTCAACGTTTGCCAGAGCTGCTTTGAGATGATTTGATTAAATTCATAATGGTTTTCTTGCAACTTTCAAAAATTGGCGTCGTGGTGGAAATTTCGAATTGCCTCAGGGGCTCGCCAAACACTTGCACTTTTTATGCGGGTTTGACAGTTGGTTCCGGGTCGGAGGTATACCCAAAGAAGGACATCAAAGCTCTTTTTTGAATACCACCTGCATTGTATGGGTGGTCTAGCTGGTTCCGACGAATTGAGCTCGATCTCGACATGACAAAAAGTTAAAAGTGCTTTTCTAGGCACATGCCTCATCACAAAAATTCTTTACATAGAAATTTGCAACCAGACTCGCAAATGAACAATCTTGACACACCTGAACATCCTCGGTTCTTTGATGTTAGTTGTGCCCGAATGAACTCGCAAATCGACAGTGTTGGAAGATCAATCCTCGATGATGGTACTTCTATACTTCTATGTTTGATATTTTTTGTATGTGAAGTGATTCAAGTGAAGAAGCGTAAACGATGAGTGGTGTAGAGAAACAGGCAGTTACTCTTTTTGGCCCACTTGAGAGACTTGGAGTAAGGTCGGGCCGGGTACCGGGAGTGATTTCGGAGTAAGTGGCTAAGAGCATAGAAATAGATGTTGCTGCTATTTAGAGTTTTATAGATTCTTTGCAGCTTATATCCACGGAGGACTTTACTCTTACTCTTATTCTACTCCACTTGGAGTTGAGCAATGTGCAAGTTCTTGCTTACTATGAATTTAAATCTAAAAGGCTTGTTAGACAATACGTTTGTCTACAATGGCATAATCCTTCTGACAGGTCGTGCGGCGTTCAAGTCACTACCTCTATAGACAATGTGAAGTTTCCCACTTTTTTAGGCAGGGAATTTTTGAGGAATGTGGTAGTCAAACAGTAGGGGGATGGAGGAAATTGGTTTGTGGCCTGGGTCGCGTTGAGCTCATATATCATTATTCCTCTGCGTAGATACCCTTTCTATATATGTCCCCTATACACTTTACACAACCCCTCAATTCCTCTCCTCTCCTTCATCCCTCTACTCCGCAACCTTAGCCCCAACACTAACATCAGGATAAACATCAAACCGCCTCTGCTCATAAATCGGGATCCCCGTCCTCGCACTAACAAGCTCCTCATTCTTCAGCGAGGCATAAACAATCTCCTCCTTCTCCCCCGCCTCAACAAGTACCGTGGCCATCGGATCAACAACAAGCGAATGGCCATACGCATGATACCTCGCTTCCATATCCCTCGCTGGCGAGCATAAAGCTACGTAGACTTGATTGTCCATCGCCCGAGCCTGTCCTTGTAAGCGCCAATGCAACGGGCCCGTTGTGGTATTAAACGCCCCTGGGTAGATGAGCGCGAATGCCCCCCGACGGGAGGCGATGGTTGCGAGTTCGGGGAAGCGGATGTCGTAGCATATTGCTATTGCGATTTTCCCGTACTCGGGGAGATCTAACAGAGTTAACTTATCACCAGGCGAGAGCACGTCCGACTCGCGGAAGGTGATTTTTCCGGGGATGGAGATGTCGAAGAGGTGGATTTTTCGGTGGGTGCCGATGAGCGTGCCCGTGGGAGAGAAGGTTAGGGATGTGTTGTAGTAGTTTTTTGTCGAGGGGTCGAGTTCGGGGATGGAACCGGCGATGAGGTAGGTTTTTGACTCGGCGGCTAGGGAGGAGAGGGCGTGGAATGTGGGGGATTGTTCTTTTGTGGGAGGGGAGGGGAGGAGGGTTTCTGCGTATGAGGGGCTGCGAGGGGGGTACGTGAGTCTGGGCTTTTAGGGGGGAGATTATTGAGGGGTGGTGTGTTGATGGTTGGGGGATTCGACGTCGACGTTGACGTCGAAATAGATGGAGGTGGAGGCAGGGCGGGAAAGCGAGTGAGGTGGTATATGTATAGAGGGACTGCGGAAATATTGCTACGCACAAGTAGTCACAGCCATAAGGACTGTTGAAGCATTCGGGGAGGACAGTTATATTTGCGCCTGCTGCCGCAGCTTCGAGGACCTTTTCCCGGGCGTGAACGAGGTTCTGTGCTTTATCTGCGCCTGCGAGTATATTGTTAGCTTTTCTATCTTCTTTTCCTCCTCATCCTCCTCTTCCTTCTCTTCTTCGTGGTATTTCCTCTTGAGAGAATCGTGCGGCATGAATGGGGTATAGGTAGGAGGGAGGGGTAGAGGGGTAAAGTACTAACCACTCGCCAACTGTATCAAGCCCAATTTAACATCTTTCTTCAGTAAAGGGGTCGCCATATTCGCAACTGTTCTTCGCAAAAAAGTCTGGCGTTTGTAAGGTGTTGTGGAGAAGTATTTGCAAGTCCGAATTGAGGTTCTGAACATTATGTGAAGCCTCGAGGTTGTTGATAGTGGGATGCTGATGCGCCCGGAACTCTCCCGCCAACGTTCAGCGGGAAGGCCGGAGAAAGTTCCGAAAGCACACCAGGCAGCATCCTTGTGTCACATCGGAATAATGTTCTTCGGGGTGACTTAGGGAAGACCCGATCAATTGAGTTTCGCCGGCAGTCGTACGGCGGATGCTCTCCTCCCCTCTGTATGCGCCGTTCGGGTGTTGAGGGGTGTGAGGCTTTGAGGGGCAAGTGCCGATGTTTATGGCTGTGTCGGTCTTGACGGTGTCCCTATTCCGTTCGTACAACTACACGAATATCTCAGGAAGATGATTGGAAATAATGCTCGAGAAGCTTTGGGACAATTAGAAAGTCCCTTTTCTAATTCTCTGGAACCTTCTCGATTAATATCCAGGTTGTATGATGGGTAAGGGCGCCCGAGAGAAAACCAGCTCAACATCTTACCGCCAGGCAGGCCTCTCGAGATGGACAGGAAAAGCGGCGAAATCTCCATCATTGTTCTGACTTTCTTATTTGAAGTAAAAATGCTTCGCATAATTACTTACTCTTCTGAAGCAATAGAAGTTATCAAGATTCAACAGACTCTCTATCGTGAGGACTTGTCGAAACCAATCGGGAGGCTTGCTGCGGGGAAGTGAAGACCTCTCATCGATCGAGTCAAAACAAATCGAGCTCTCCACTCTTAGTGGTCCATCTTTTCTTTGTCAAGTTGCTGTCGAGCTCCGGGCTTCTTTTACGAAGGCTTCTTGTCGGATTCCTGTCAGAAAGCTGCGAGGGCAATTGCCCATTGGTTCATCAATCCCTTCATTCGATAATGTTGCATTCATCATGCATAGAGCTGTGCCACATAAATTGTCGATTTATTGGAAAGCTGAAACTCCAATCCTAGCAGTGGCTTACCTCGTATGCTTAGCGGAACCAACACGACACGAAGCTGCTGGGAAGATGTGTTACGTATTTCTAAGCAAGCATCTTCATGTTGTGTTGCCGGAAATTTTGAAGCTGCAAGCGGTCTGGAACAATAATCCACCTCTCAGGTGCATACAGCAAACACAATAGACTGCAAAGATGAATCAGATGTTGCTGACACCTTTTGTTGTGAACCCCCAACGAGAGGTTGCGCGTCAAAAGCGGCCACACTTTAAGAGCAAAGCCGGTTGTGTTCAATGCAAGTAAGATTCTTCAGAGTTGGGGCCATACTGCATACTGTCGTATTGTTGGTGGTATTTTGCTAACCAAGGTTTCTCTACTAGGGAGAAGCGATTGAAGTGTGACGAGATTAAACCAGAATGCAACAGATGCTTGGTTGATGGAGTTGGATGCGATTACAACCTCCCATCGAGGCAGAGACGACCGAATACTACCTCGCGATCGAGCCGAACACCCGGGTCAACTTTAATAGCCCGATCTCATGCAGCGACTTTACCCGCAATACAATATGCACTCAGTCAAACGGAGGGATCACCACTAGACAAGCATTACTTTGAAATGTTCAAAAGTACCATGCCATCAATACAAGACGAACCACTCTACGCACAATTTTGGAAACAATTGGTTCCACAGCTTTGCCATACCGAGCCGGTTGTCTGGCATTCAATCATTGCGACTGCAGCTGTCACCCAAGAGCTTTTACCTAGACCAGAGCCCAAAGAGCAAAATGTCGAGCATACCTTCGATCGGGCTTCAATACCGAAGCCATTGGGCAAAAAAAGTAAGTTTGGGGATCGACACGTTGCCTTTAGCCCTAGCACTTACTCGCTACGGCATTACCAGCAAGCAAACAGTCTGCTTCTCAATAGCAAAATCACTGATGCAAAAGTTCCACTTGAAGCAAGGATAGCAGCATGTTATCTTTTCTTCGGTCTCGAAATGTTACTTGGGAATGTAGAGAGAGCTATGGGAATGCTCAGGGTGGGCTATAGACTAATCAGTGCCTTTTCAAGCAAGGGAAGCTCCTTGTCTACCGAGATACTTGCCCCCATTTTCCATCACTCTGTTTCAAATTCTATTTTATATGGCGCAATAATGCATAGTATACCAGAGGACGATGAAATGCGGATCCCAGAAAAAGCTACCTTTGTAGGTGTTTTGGATGCGAGCAGCTCACTTCTCCAAATCACAAGTTCGGCTCTCTACCGAGCTCAAGCATTTCAAAATCACCTCACCAGCTCCGACGAACCTTACCCAAGCGCAGAAGTGGAGAGACAACTAGTTGACTATCGACTTCAAAGTTGGTCCAAAAAGTTCAATGACCTTCTTGCTCGGCCTTACATGTTGGATAAAAGTAATCTCCAAAGAGTTGAAAACATCAGCTACGTTACCCTTCGCCACAAATTGGCATCCATCTGGCTCCCCTCCAGATTCTCTATGCATGAAATCGAATACGATAAACATCACAAAGAATTCGCTGAAATCCTCAACGCCATGCCGAGGAATAACACCACACCGCTTCAATTCCGACCAGACCTTTTCTCTCAAATTTACATGGTCGTTATGAAATGTCGGAATCCAACCACTCGACATCGGGGCTTGGAATTTATGAAGACTTTTACGGATTCGGGCCCTTGGGTGAACTTCATTATTCGGGTGACGATACGGTTGGTGGAGATTGAAGAGGAAGGGCTGATAAATAGGAGGGATGGGAGTGGTGAGGTGGTTCCTGAGGATTGGGCGAGGGTTCATGATTTTAGGGTAACGGCTGATCCTAGATGTCCGGGGCAGGAGTGGAAGTTGGTGCAGTTTTGGCAGAGGATAGAGGGGAGGTCGAGACGTAGGGAGGAGAGGTTTATTGTGCAGCCCAGATTTTTTCCGCCGATGGAGTGATGTTGTTATTTACTTTAGGGGCTGCTGGCAAATGTTCAATGTTTCTAAAACCGAGGAAACATTAACGTAATTGCTCGGTCATTTCCGATTCTTGCTTTCACTCAAGTCAGTATCGTGGAAGGAGCGAGTTGAGACACCACATCCAACTTGCTCCTTCCACAACATACCCACTGACTTGAAGTAAGACAAACCTGGAAAGAGCTTGCAAGTCTGCTCCTTCCTTCAATAAATCTTTTATTGCTGCCGCTACCTATTTTCTTGCTTCAAGTCGAGCATGCTGCTTCAACATTGACACCCTCCACTTCCACCACCACACTCGTTCATCGCATTCATCACTTTCTTTTATCACTTTACTCCCGCGCTCGACAGAAAACATCTGCGGCGTCAATATCATTCCCTACTTGCCTCCTCCAACGTCTATGTTTTGATGACCCAACCATTGGAGGGGTCATTCAATGCCCCTCGTTCTCGTCAACCCGGTTCGGTGGTCAACAATACCAGCATGAGCGCTCCGAGCCATCGCCGAGTCGACGAAGATATTCTTACACGCATCCGTTCCCTATTACTCGCACGTAACGTCAGCAACCCCCCACGAACACGTTGCCCATCTGACAAACAACCTGGAAACGATTTCTCCGAGGATGGTACCTCCTCACCGAAACGAAACTTCATCGACGCAAGTACATCGGAACGATCAGCTCGACGAGAGAAAAGATTAAGTCTTCCAGAATCAGTTGCAGAACTCAGTCGAAGCCCTAGCCTGGTCATGCACGGTGCACTGGAATCGACGACCCCGGCTCCCGAGTTGTTCGTTTTCCCACCTCTTAATTTACGCTCATCAAGCTCAGCACACGATTTAAGAACGACCTCCGATACCCCGGATGCATCCAGCCTCACTGATGGGCCCTCATTCTTACCTGGCAAAACGAAATCTCGACTCAAGTTGGTTCTTCAGGACATACCAAAAAACAAAGAGTCGCAACTTGTATCATGCGTCGAGATCAGTGCAAAGATCCCCAAGAACGATGCTGCTATTCACGAAGCTGAGTTGACCTGTTGTCCTCCTTGCGAACTACCCCATGCCCAGAACTCTAAATACATTATCAGTGATGGACAGTGGCCGAAGACGATTGAAGCAGAACCTTCTGATCTCGCATGCTTTCTTGCTGGATGCCCACCGGGACAGCTTGAATGTCAAAGGCATCCCAACCGACGAGCACATTCTACATCTCTTCTGGATCACAGAGGTATACCTCAAGATCTGGAAGCAATTGGACTCCCACTTCTCCCTGATTTCGACAAGATAGTGGGCGACGCAAAGAGAGCTAGGACCAATATCACAACCACAACAGATGGCAACCACTCTACGGTCAAAAGCGTATCTGCTGGTAGCGTTACCTCCAGTGACGCCTATCCGCATGTTATGCAATCTCAAAAGATTGCTGCCAGGAAAAGCATGCCGGCAGCTATCTTCACAAATTTCAGTCTTTCCGGCCCCAAAATCAAGCGGGCTTCTGTTTCCCCGGGTCTGACTAGCAAAGAAATACAGATTGCTCCGGACGAGAAAGAACCACTCATGAAACCGGTCGAACTGCAACCGCTTGTCCTTCGGAAAATGCCATCACGCAAAGAAGCTAAGCCAGCTTTCCGTCCTGGCCCAGCTGTACGTCCCAAGCAGTCTGATGGTTCCATGCGCTCGGGAAAATCGGGAAAGAGACATGCCTTGCTAAGATCATCGGGTTCCGATGGAGGTCCAATCGAGACCAGCCTCCCAGTTCCGCCAGTATTGTCAACCATCAGAAGCTTTGGCATAGAAACTGAAGAAGTTATCCCAGACCAGCAGGCCGAAGAGCCGAAAGAGCCCGTAGATACACTGAGTTGTCCTTATCGGGACTTGAGTCCCGAAATAAACAGCACCATTCGAGATACTCAAAAAAGCCCAGTTGCAGGTCACTTGGCAAATTTGCAAAAAACCATGGATTTGGTTGATAACATTCAGGAACGGGTCCAGGACGTCAAACAATATATCCCCGACGACGACGTCAACAAGAAGATTGATCAATCCCTGGAGAAGTGCCCTATATCACCTGGAATCAATCCTGTAGATGCGGCATACTGGGGCTTTGTTCCTCCTCTGAAAGATAAAGTTGAGGGTGCTGTTCAAACCGCAGTACGCAATGCGGTCAAAGAGGTTGTGGTACCCGAAGGCGCTCGAATGAAGGAGGCATCGGAAGCATATCGTCTCTTGATTGCAGATTCTTTAACCAATGCTGCGAAGAATGCGGATGATTTTCTGAAACGACCTTCGTTGTGGAATAGCATAGAATCTCCAGCTCCGTCGGGCACCAACTCTCCACAAAAACCACAAAACACTTTTCAACCAGACAATGGGTTGGAAACCATCCCTCTGGAATTCGATCAGATCGTGTCACCAGAAAACCACAAGCAAGGATCAGTCAAGACGCAGAAAAAAGGACGAGTTGCTGCAAAAAATGTTATTCCAGAAAGATTTTCTTCCAAGCATAAGGTTCTCGCTTCGAAAGTGGGAGCAACGAACTCGTCTCAAAAACTGCCAGCGGTAGAAAAAGACCTTGGTCCTCACAAACGGTCGAACGAACAGCTGGCTCCAAAGAAGAATAAATGTGTTCTTCGACCGACTTCTTCAGCCGAGTCGCTAAGGCCAACAGTCCCCGCAACATTTCCATTCGACGACCGAAGTTCGGTTTCGAATATGTCACCTGGAAGGAAACTGGCTCGCAAGAACACGATTTATTGGCTCCGAAATCTGATTACTAGCAATGGACCGGGCCCTTATGAACCCCAATTGACTGCTCTTCCACCACGGACTAGAAGAGCCTACAACACTTCAGGAACACGAGGCAGATCGCAAACCGCACCTCCAAAACCTGGAGTTGAGCTATATTTGAATTCGAATCTTGAATCTAGTAAAACTGAAGAGGACTCCGCTGATCAAAACTCCGGAATTAATGTGGGCAGAGCTCTCGTTCGTGATCGCTTCGCTAGGACGATAGACGATCTCGAACAACTTCTTGGAGAAGCATTGACTGTTGCTCAGCAAGCAGCAGATAAAAATGACCCTGGTTATATGCCCGCCATCTTAGGAGATGCAAATCGGATCCTGAAGGATAGCCGAAAGGGTTTGTCAGAGAGCGCCGCGTATTACCAACGAAGACAAATCATGCGTTCCAGACGTACCGGTACATATTCTGATGAACTCTATAGCATTTCTAGTATTCACGAAAGTTTGAGGAGTTATGGGGACTCGACCGAGTTCAGCGATGGCGACAGATTTCATCAGAATGCCCCATATGCATGCCATGATGCCCGGGACAGAAGTATTGAAATACCTCCCAAGCATCCCCAACGTAAGCAACCAAAGGGGCGCGTTCATACCCCATACCAGGCCAGAACCCGAGCTCCATCTCGAGACTCAGATACAGCAAATGCTCCTCTTATGCAGAATACAATTAGGGACTTGGAGTATATCAAGGCTGCTGATCCTAGATCAATGCCGGCAGAAATCGATTTCGCCAAGCCCCCGAGAAAGTACACAGAACCCCCCGATGATTCTAGTCCCCCTGAAGCACTCGGAGAACTAATCGGATCTGGTCCTCCTCCAAACTTTTATAATCCGGATCCTTTCAAGGCGCCAACAAGTTCTGGTACCGGACGCAAAATTTCTGGCGACTCTCCTCGGCGCCTCAGTCCCGTGAAACAGATAGTGCCAATTATCATCACCGATGATCGAGGTAAAATGCCCGTTCCTCGTGGAGACAGTGTTACCCAAAGATGTGCTAGCGGAGGACACTCAGAAGATGAGCACAATGGCGTCAAGGCAAAGCTTCTGGCGAAGGGTGTACCAGGAAAGCGTGAGGTACGTGAATACATTGAGAGTAACCAACGTCCACCAATCCACACTCGAGATAGCTCCAAGGCGTTGAGACAACAAGCTGAACAAGCAGCGCAGGATGATGAGGAGAATTTCAAAATGAAACGAGGCAAGACCTATGACTGGCAAGATGTCGATCCCGATTATGCTGAGCTATGTACGCTTGACGATGTGAAAGCTGGCTCTGTAGCAAAGCCTTTGTCTACTAATCGTCCATCTGTTCCTTGCAGTTCCAGCACCGGTGGTGGTTCCAACTCAAGTGGTGCATTGGACTTAGGTGTTGGATATGTTCATGCAGGCCAATCTCCTGGAAACCAACGGGGCGGAAATCCACGATATACCGAGAATCGGGGAAACTATTCGCAAGAGCAAGACAACCGAAGATATGATTCAAGACTCGCCAAGGGTAATGAAGACTATCCCGACAGAGGTGAAAATGAAAATCGAGGATATGGTTCTGAGAGTCCCAATGGAATTGGAGGTGGGAATGGCAATGGAAGGGGCGGTGGAAATGGCGGTGGAGGCTACAATGGTAAAGACTACAGAGGTGGAGATGATCCTTCGAGGAATCCAAACGGCGGCGGTGGAGGATACGATCTCAGAGATGATCCACCCCCGAATCTACCACAAACACAGAAACCACGACGCCGGAAGCACAAGAATAATGAAGAATATGATCTCTCGAGAAAGAACCATCTCAGTTTAAAGGAGGATGAACACAAGGGTTTCAGTTTTGCTCGATCCCACAAGAAACCGGTCACTGCTAGAGATTGGAAGCCAACACGAAAGAGATTCGCTGCAACTGTTGCATGTGTCAGTACAGCTCTTGTGGGAATTCTTGTGGGTATTTACGCCGGCGAGGTACCTGCCATCCAGTACTACATTGTTGACTTTCACCACTATACACTGCTCGGGAATGTCTTCTTCTACCTCGGTTTGGCTATCCCGACCTTTTTCTTCTGGCCGTTGCCTCTACTTCATGGTCGGAAACCATACATCCTTGGCTCTATGGCCCTTGCTATGCCGCTGCTCTTCCCGCAAGCTGTTGCTGTTGGGTCCATCAGATCTCCTTACGTCAGATATTGGAGAATTGTTCTCATTCTTCCGCGAGCTTTGATGGGTTTCTGTCTTGGGTTTGCAAATATGAATTTGAAGTCAACTCTCACTGATTTATTTGGTGCCTCGCTGCAATGCGAAAATCCACATCAAGAGGTTGTTGACGAGAATGATGTGCGACGCCATGGTGGAGGCATGGGTATTTGGCTGGGCTTGTGGACATGGTGCGCCATGGGATCTATTGGTGTTGGATTCATGATTGGAGCCGTGATCATCAACCACCTCCCTCCTGCCTGGGGATTTTACACCAGCATTTTCATTATTGCTGGGGTTTTGTTCCTCAACATCATTACGCCCGAAGTCAGACCTTCTGCATTCAGAAGATCGGTCACTGAAGTTAAGAATGGTGATACTGTATCTCGTCGACTTGCTCGTGGAGAAGTCAAAATGCATATGGTACAAAGTGGTCCCAGATGGTGGGGTGAGGAAATGCATTATGGATACATCCTGTCTCTGCGTATGCTTACACAGCCTGGTTTTATGGTGATCGCTGTTTATGTTGCTTGGATGTATGCCCAGATTGTGTTGATCATTGTGGTATGTCTTCCGGGTTTGAGGAATGTGGGAGTTTGCTAACTGTTGACAGCTTCTTGGCTCTCTGACATCCAAGTACTACAAGTTCACTTCACCATTTGTAGGATTGAGCGTTATGTCCGTACCACTCGGAGCCATGGTGGCCATCCCGTTCCAACACGCATCACTCTTCAGTCGTTCCCATAACAAAGGACCGGACGAGGATGATACGGTCAAAAAGAAGATGAATTGGTCTTCTCACATGCTGCGACGTGCAATTTTCGTCCTGGTGCTTCCGTTCGCTGGTCTGGGATATACACTTTCTTCTACTGGCCCACCTTTCCATTACCTAGTACCTATATTGTTTGCAGCACTTATCGGTTTCCTCTCGAACCTTGCTCTAGCAGAATGTCACGGCATTTTGATGGAAACCTTCGACACCTCAGATCTTCAACCTGGTATGGCCGGTCGAGCTCGCGGTTCTTCAGGCGACAAGGCCAAAGGAAAGAGAACCAATTACTCTTCCTTCCCACGAGTCCAATCCGCATTCGCCATCACTCAAGCTCTCGGATACTGCTTCGCAGCCATTGCAGTAGGTGTAGGCGGCGTCGCTGAACGACAATTGGGTACACAATCCGCCACAGGAGTCATGGCCGGTATCCTCCTCATCCTCTCCATCCTACTCCTCGGTGTCCTCGTCAGATTCAAAGATGTACAAATCATTCCTGATTCTAAAAAGGGCGAGCTATCGCAGTGGAAGAATGCGCGGAGAACATCGGCGTTTATACGTTCTCAGGGTGTTGATGTTGAAGAGCCGTGGCGACCGATCATCATCGGAAATCCGACCCATCACACGAGACGCATGTGTGTCTTGGAGATGGGGAGTTTGACTCGATGGAGTGAGATTCGAAAGAAGAATCTGCTTGTCGATGCTAATAGTTTGGAGGCTAAGCATCCGAATATGGTCATGATTGAAGAGGTGGAGGAGTTCTTTGGGAAGAAGAAGATGATAGGTGATCCAGGGGCTCGTGTTCCAAGCTATCAGCAGCAAGGTGGTCAGGGCTATGGAGGAGAAGATCAATTGAGGCTTACGGGTCAGGACCTGGGTGATAGACGACAGGAGAGGCCTTCGAGAAATTCGAGAAACTCGAGGATAGAGTTGTCTAGTCAAGCGGGAAACGAGGGGCCCGGAAGACGAACTGCCCGGGGGACAGGAGAAAGAGGAGACATAGAGTAACCTTCTCGATGGACGATACTGACCCTCAGACCCGAAAGGAAGAGTTGAATTTGAGTAAGAGACGAGGGGTTCCCTTTGTTGTTGGGAGATTGGTGTGGTGTTTAAATGGGGTTTGGAAGGCGGTGGGTGCAAGGAATGGGTTACATGAGGTGGAAGAGGTTGCTGGTGGGTGGGAAGATTGGTATTGGAGGAGGAGTGCTGGGAATGGTTGATGGTTATGTGGTTTGAACAGAGGGTCTGTGGGGGGTGGAGTTTTTGAGGCATCCTAGAAATTGAATATTCGTACTGAGATTCTCATTCTTTTATGTTGCGATTTGTGTTTTGTGATAGAAAAGAAAAACCTGAGATTCTGCCAGTGGCTCGAGAACCTTTCAGCGATCGGTAAAAAAAGACTAGATTTGAGTCGATCTCAAGGGTTCTTTTTCTTATAATAAAGGTCTTTCTTTGGACCAATGATACTCCGTACAAATAGATGGCAAAAATGTACATTCGGAATGACCAGGATTTCCTTTCAGAGCCTGTAGATACATCAGATACAGGATATCTAGACAAGTCTCTCAAAACCTGGCGGATTCTTTCTCTTCTTCAGCCCTCTTCCACTGCTTTAGCTTCCTGGCGTACAAAAAGTATTGACAGCCGTGTCTTTTAAAGTTCTCGTCTTATCCGGCCAGGCTGGGCTGGCGAATAGTATGTCCACCTCTCTACCGGCCAGCTCTCCTGATATTTGTATTCGGAGTAGGCACATTTCTGTGAAAGAAATCCAAGACTTCCGCCTCGGGGTTCTCCTTGACGCCAGTTATCTAGCCAGTTTCTCCGGGTATCGACATACCACCAGTTTTATCCTCCATCTTCCTGGTAATGTCTCAAGTAGTATTCTTCTTCCCCAAACCCAGCTCCTTCTCCTCCCATTCCTCTCTAAGCTGTCGCAAACCCTGCAATACCCTAGGCTTCGTATTCTCCTGCCGCTTCCTCTCCCTCTGCGCAACCCTCCACTCGATACTCTTCTCCTCGGCCGTCGCACCACCACCCCTCCTATCCGTCTCCCAATCCCGCAGACCAGGCGCAAATATCGAAGGCGGAATTACCGCCTCCAGCGAAGACGCTATGTATGAACTCGGTGGTTTTACGGGTATGAAGGGCCCGTAGAGCGGGTTTGTAGTGGGTGAGGTAATGTATTTTATATGGTCAAAGTTTGTGGTTGAGATGTGGAGTTCGAATGTTTTCTCCACTGGAGGGGATTGGGGAGGGAGGGTGGAGGGATCGAGGGGCGCGAGGGTGGCTTCTATTTGTTGGGAGGGTGTGAGAGGGGGTGGTGGGGGGTAGTTTAGGAGGCGATAGTGGATTGGGGAGGTGTTGAGGGCGTTGGTTGTGGATGTTTGTTGGGCGTAGGTTAGGAGGAAGGCGTTATGGATTGGGGATTTGGAGTACTGGGGAGAAGGTCAGTATGGGCCAAAAAGAGGGGAGGGAATAAAATGTACTTTGAAAGAGCGGAACATGGTTATTTCTCCGAATTGCTCCATTACGCGGAGGACTTCTCGTCGTTCTGCGAAGGTGCTGGCGGTGGGGAACATTTTTATATGGACCGTTCGTTTTGCAAGTTCGAGGGCGCGGCCTGAGAGGGTGCTGAGATGATTAACGTTCCTCATTTTGCATTTGTTGGTCCTCCGATTGAGGAGGTTATCGGGGGAGCATTCGTGTTGTTGGGTTGATGAGAGTTTGATAGCTCGAGGTGAGGCTCGAGGTTCTGAGTTGTAAGCTGTTTGATTGGCCAATTCGGTAGAATATCGGGTAAAAGTATAATAAATCCTCAACCACACTCTTCATAAGCTCACATTTTTAGTTTGAAGGACTTTCCTCTTATTCCCAACTTTTGCTAACAATTCTTAAGGTTTCATAACTTAAAATGCTTTCTTAGGTATCCAAACTTTCCTGAAATATAGCTGAATTGAACATCGATTTAGATAAGAGTATACGCCAGGGGGTTCAAGAATTTGTAACTGACCAAGAGTAAAACACCTCTTTTCTACCTCCCCGATTGTTCGCCAACTAGAATAAATGAGCTTATATCAATTTAATTCTTTTAGATACGTTGGGACAACTATAGAAGAGAAAATTCCAGGGGACTACTATAGTCACGAATTCTTACAACACCTGGTGACAGGGATAATAGAGAAGAGTGAAAACTAAATAGGTCTCTTGTCTCTTTCTTGAGTTTTATTGATTCCAGATATGTCTGAGTAATGATTCGAGGTGAGAGTGGCTGAGTGTTAACTGGGGAACACGGGTCTCTCTTATTTTACATAGTAAGGTACGTAATCTTTCTCTGCATATAAGTTATATTAAATATCTTTCTGAAGAATTTTCCCCTAATATTATCTAGTCGCTTTGCGTTGATCTGAGCTTGGGATGCCTGCTAGATTGTAGAGCGCCTAACTTGTCATGAGATTTTAAAGTCTACAAAAATGGGAGGCAGCTGTGGGCCACGCCTTAAAGATGACACACACTCTCACTTAGTCAATTATTGATGTTAGACTTGAAGCATTTGTTTGACTTCTTATATAAACATTTCAACTCATCATCATCATTATTTCCTGCTCAACTTCCTCTTCCAAAGCACAATCCTCTTGTCCACAAATATGAACACTTCAATCATGCCGCTCCAACTCCTCGAAGTCCAACCGGAAGACTTCGACACCATGATAAACCATACACACCTCTTCCCACCAGGAGATGAATTAGTCGGACCCCCAACACCCCTTACCTTTTCTGGACTATAACTTCCAAATCCTCACAAGAAGAATCCCTCGCTCGTCTCACCTTCCACATGTCCAAATTATGTTCCAGATTCCTAGGCGATCCCACAGGCAAATACCTCAAGATCGTCCACGATAAAACGCATGAAATTATAAGTATATCACGTTGGCATTACTATCCTTACGGCTATTCGTACACCCAAGGAATTGCTTGGGAACTTCATACCTCAATCTCTGGTCAAGAATTTCCCGAAGACATGAAAATTGAGTTGCATAACTACATTTTGGACTCAGGGGATGAGAAGAGGGAAAATTGGATGGAGAAATTGAAGCCTTGTTATGTTTCAATGCATTTCGTCACCAGACCTTCGCAGTGGAAGCGAGGTGCTGCTGGGATGTTGATTAATTGGGGCATAGATAAGGGGAAGGAAGAGGGAGTGTTGGTTTATCTCGAGGCGGGAGCTATGGCAAAACATGGTTATGAGAAACTTGGGTTTAGAAAGAAGAGAGAGCTTTTGGTTGCTGATTCAAGACGTCAAGGTGTGGATATGGATTTTGCGATGGCGAAGATGTAAATTAAACGAGAAGAAATTGTGTAGTAGCTTTGGAGATTGGGACTTTGGAGGTTACTTGAGGGATGAGATTGCTAGACTATAGATACCATATTCTATAGATAGAGAGGAGCTAGCTACATAGGGAATATTTCATCAATTCTCCTGTCCTGTTGCTCAAATATTTCTCTCTTGCGAAAAGTTAGAGAATACTACTGTATGGGATCTTGTTCCTTGCTTGAAATAATAACGTTCCATCCACACACTGAATTTTGTTTGAAAGATTAGTAGTTTTTATAGATTTTATGGAATCATTCACAACACCCTGGGTTTTCCAATATTGCTAGTCATTAGTACTCAATAATCTGGGAAGAGAGCTCAGACCAACTCTAGATGGTTCATGCGTTTAGCGAGCTGTTTGTACTTTAGCAAAGTACAACCAATGGTTATGGGTGCTCTTTGAATAAGAAATAACGACCAAGATTATTCCAGGAGAAAAGTACATTCTTGTGAGTTTTGGATCATTACATTTTGGTGGTTGCAGGGCCTCAAAGTTTGCTAAAAACCTTTCTCTGAATAAAGCAAGATCCCAGACCATCAGTGAAAGTGTGAATGCCAATACTTGGCTTGCTAGTGGGTCACTCCTTTTGTACTTCAAATAGACATAGTTTTCTGGCAAGTCAAGTCTGCAACATACCAACTTCACACATCCATCAAACGAACAACACCACAAGAAGAAAGAACGATAGCCCAATTACAATTCAGCATGGATGACAATACATTCAAAGCTCCGGTTGGAGACGACCAAGACGCCATCCACACAAGACTCGATGCCCTCGAAAACTCCCGAGCCATCCTAGCTCGCGCCCAGGAACTATCCCAAGCAAACTGGAACCCCGACTTTCCAGCCACCAAAAGGGTCCTTCGAATAGCCAAGCTCCTCCAAAATATCCTCCTCTACATACCAACACGCGAGCTCTTGCTCAACGCCCTTAGAGTCTCTAAGTTCTGGAATGAAACAATCTCAGAATCGCCTTCCCTCCAACAAACCCTCCACTTCCGACCGATGCCAAAAGAGGAACAACACTTCCAAGATGGAAAACCAATGTATTCCCTCTGCGGACTCCTTACCCACACGCTTGCCGAGGATCAGTCCAAATTCCAGGAACCTTTCGTTTTCGATTACGATGCCCATCGCAGGCGACTTCTTGACATCCAACTCGCGCAGCTGCATTGGACCGAGGCTTTTTCAAGACCGGAAGCTAGTTGGCGCAGAATGTTAGTAGTTCAACCTCCCGTCCCTTTCGCCCACAACTTCTACGACAATCTCGTGCAGTTCGAGAAAGTGAAGTCGGGATGGGAAAAAAAGGTTGAGGGCATTGTCAAATATCAAGGCCATGAGCGACTGGGGCAAATCTATGACTTTTGGAAGGAAAAGGACTGGACCGAGGGAAGAAGGAAGGCGTTGAGGTGGTATACGCCAGGGAATCAGTTGCGGGTGGAGGATACGACTATTGCGCTTGGTCAGCGCACCCCGGGTCGTGAGTTTAAGCTTAGCTTTAACTCGTGGAAGCAAGGGAGTATATGGAAGTATTACGATTAAGATAAATGCTTCATAGACTTATGTACTTGCATCTGGGTATATCTCACATAGACCAGTAGTCAGTTGAATACCATTTGCTTATTCTCAATGAAAAAATCGAGAAGGTAGGAGATTGAGTTGATATGATCTTGTTGTTCTAAGAACCATTTAACTCAACAGAATAGCCTTCCCCCATTCAAAACAAATTTCCGTCTTCTGAAATCAAAAAGAATAAAAGAGCTCACAACGTCATCATATCATCATACACACAAAAGAGAACGCAAAAAGAATATAAACATCATAAGAAGTATAACATGTTCAAGTTAGTTTCCATAGAAACACCAAGAAACTTCGCTGGAAAGAGAAAGCCCAATCAAAATTATCAAAACCAACTAAAAACATGCAAAAAGGACCAATCCTAGAAGATTACATACAGATCCTCATCAAGCCACCATTTCAAACCCCTCTCCTTCTCCTTCTCAGCCTCACTTCTCACGTCTCAGTTCCCCGCAATTTCCAAAATCTGGAAAAGCAGACAATCATAGTTTTAAGAAGTTTATTACATGCTATATCTCTGTCTTACTACTTATTTATGCCGCGCCGCCCAACCTCGCTGTGCAGCCACAAATAGGTAGAAACAATAGCCACGAGTAGTACTCCAATATCCATGTAAAAGAAGACCAGGAAGGAAGTAAGAGCCTACGATATCCGAGACCACCTTCAACCCCTTCTGACCCCATGACCTAGCCTTTCATCCCACACCTCGGTCTTATTCTGGCTTAAAAGGGGGTGAGGTTAAACGAGGCTTTATTGAGTTATGAGGGACGGCTCGTATTTTGAACTTGACAGCGGCTCGGGAAATCGTAAGAGGAATTGGGTGCATATGTTGGCTTCGGTGGAGTTGATGCATTAGTTCATTTTGACATAATTTCCTGATCGTTGTTAGCCTTAATTCTTCCCTCAAAAACATATTGAAGGATGCTCACCTGGGAATTGTCCTTGCTTTCCTTTAATCTTTCCTATCCACCATTCATTTTCATTGCTCGTTCTGGTGACAATTTCAATTACATCCCCAGTTGTAAAACTCAGATCTCCCTCAGCTTGTGCTTCGTAATCATAGAGCGCCGTTGCCGTTTCTGCAGCGGGCGCACCACTCAGTCTCGATGGTTTGGGTTTGGGTGGTGGTGGCGCGGCTCCTTTTGCTTTTGCTGCAGCACCCCACTTTGAATCCGTGGGTGTCGTGGGTGACAAGTTATTGGAATATGGTGGGGGTGGAGTCTCAGAGGATTCTAATTCTTGTCGTCGGGTAAGAGCGGATGATGAATTGGGAGAGGTGGGCGTCTTTTTTCCTTCGATTGCAAGCCTGCTACTTGCTGGGCCGAGAGCGAGGGGTTTAGATCCAGGACGAGGCCTTCCGCCAGTGGTTTTGAATTTGACAATTGACAAGGCTTCCGCCGCTTCTTGAATGGTTCCCCGTTTAGCCTCGAAGGCTTCTTCGACATCCAATGTCAGGTTGAAGTATCCAATATCGCAGCCTTGCATCTTCTCGTGCAGGGTATAGAATACGTTCAGTTGCATATAGTAGAAAGACTGGAATAATGGGCGAATAAACTCGCGTTCCAAGGAAAACAGTTTAGGTAACTCATCCTTCAGGAGGTCGTTGTAGTAGTTGAATTCCTGGGTTGCTTGTTCCACATCATTCTCCGCTTTGTACATGGCCTTCTCGTCTTTTAAATTCTTGTCTTTCTTGTCCTGGTACTTTTTCAGATTTGCACGATGCCTATCGTAATCCAGCTGCTTGTGTTGCCGTTTCAAGGCCGTCTTTCTTATGACTTTGATGACCTCCAATAACTCGTCTGCAGGTCGGATCACTCTGGACTCAATCATTTCCAACTCCGGGGCCAGAGTTGCCTGGAGGTCCTTCACGATCGCCTCATATTCTTCGCATGCCCTTATGCCCTCTGGGTTTCCTTCCTGGACTATAGAATCCGGATCCGACACACGACCGGAAATGGGTTTGTAGATCTCGGCGATTGCTTGGGAGAATTCGATTTGGTGGCTAAGCATACCGTTAATGGCGTCAAAGTACTTCTTACTCTCGTCGTGTAGCTTCTTCGTTTCCGTTTCTAATTCCTGGAACCGCCGTTCTGCGTCGATGTAGACGGCATCTTTCGTATGTTCGCCAATACTGAATTTTGCCTTGAACGTTTGCGGCGCTGTTCTGGTATCAGCCCATGTGCCATGAGAACTCACCCACACACCAGAAGATTCCCTAGACGCTTACCTCTGACGATGGACTTCTGGAAGCCTTTGAAAGACATTGCGTTCTCTGGGATTAATCAAAATGGAGCGTTGACCGATGTCGGTTGCAAGTCCGGGAATGGCGGGGCAATGTTAATGATTGCCCAAGGGTTGCGAGTGCCACCAAAACAGAGCCAGTGTTGCAAACAGTCTGCGGTATTAGATGTAGGGTCGCACAACTGTGAGGATTGTTTCCGTGGTGTCGCGGGGTGGTGATTGTAGAAAGTTGGCAGAGGAGTTGAAGTTGGGCAAAGTGTGTGTCTTTGGGCTTTGCTTGGGTTTTCTTGCCGACGATGGACGATGGACGATGGATGCGGTTGAAGGCACCTGCAGCTGGGCAGGCGGCGATGACGAGGTGCCCTGTGGCGGAGTACCTTTAGGTGCCCTGACTGTTAGGCCTGTTGATCAGCCAAAACCAACATCTGACGGTGAATAAGTGGTATTCAGGCGCCTGATAATTACAATACAATAATACAATAATACAATAATTGTGGTGCTACAATAGTAATTTATTCTTGTCAACAGTTCCTGGAAGTCCTGGAAGGAAAGCGATTCGTCCGCTTTCGATATCGATATCTACAAACAACCCCGGGGATGCTTGGCCATGACGAAAGCAGCACCGTGACCACCAACACTGAGAACTCCAATACTTCGAGCTGACTTGCCTCATTTAATTTGGGAAGAAAAGTAGAATTAACGCAATAACGAGGAAACAATTACTTATTCCTCTCTAGAGAGTTCATTTCTTGCAAACGGTTCTACCATGCACGTTTTGAATCAGCCAATCAACGCACGTCGCTTCTCAGCTAGCTCAATTTTGCACAGAAGCCGAACGGGCGGGAATATTTTGCCTCCCGTTGACTTTCTTCTCCTCCAACACTCTGATCTTATCAGATTCGTTCAACCAACACATCACATTCCATTCCAGCAACATGCCCAACATAGCTGCGAATTCATTACGGCAGGCCTCGCGCCTTTGCCTGAAGCCGGCAACCGCAACCTCCAAGGCGGGCTTGCTACGAGCTTCTACACATCGGGTCGCCGCCATTTCTGGCCAAACGATGGCAAGGAGGGGATATGTCTCCGAATCGAAGAAGGATAATGCGCAGGTCAGCGTGGAGACTGCCATTCGGGCAGATCAGAAGAAGTTCTTTGCAGAGACGGGAAAACTTCCACAGGACGAGATTGTTCCTGGAACCAGCACAACTGCAGATGCCATGATGAGTCCTATGGCTGGTATGTACCCATCTTATCTCCGGAGAAGAGCGAACGCTGACGAAAAACAAAGGTGTGCTCAAGCAAGCTACCATAATGGACGAAGGACAGCGACCTATCTACCTCGACATGCAAGCTACGACTCCTCTGGACCCCAGAGTGCTCGATGCCATGTTACCATATTACAGTGGACTTTATGGAAACCCCCATTCAAGAACACACGCATATGGATGGGAGACCGACAAGGGAATCGAGGATGCTCGAGAGCATATCGCAAGTCTCATTGGAGCTGATCCAAAGGAAATTATCTTCACGAGCGGCGCCACCGAAAGTAATAATATGAGTGTGAAGGGAGTCGCAAGATTTTTCGGCCGCAGTGGCGGAAGAAAAAACCACATCATCACCACACAAACGGAACACAAGTGTGTTTTGGATAGTTGTCGACATCTACAAGATGAGGGCTTCCAAGTTACCTACCTTCCGGTCCAGAACTCTGGCTTGATTGATATGAAGGAGCTTGAAGCTGCCATCAGACCCGAAACTGCCCTGGTCAGTATCATGTCGGTCAACAACGAGATCGGTGTGATTCAACCATTGGAAGAGATAGGAAAACTCTGCAGGTCGAAGAAGGTCTTTTTCCATACCGATGCTGCCCAAGCCGTTGGTAAGATCCCTATGGATGTCAACAAGATGAATATCGATCTGGCATCCATCTCATCACACAAAATATACGGTCCAAAAGGAATTGGTGCCTGTTACGTCCGAAGACGGCCTCGTGTCAGACTTGACCCAATCATCAGTGGTGGCGGACAAGAGAGAGGACTGAGAAGTGGGACTCTTGCACCTGCATTGGTCGTTGGGTTTGGTGAAGCATGCCGGATTGCCAAGGAGGAACTCGACGTAAGTGTCACCCCGGTTCATTTCTTGCCCCTCTTTCGAACATGATGATTTACATTACATATGCATGGCTTTCCAAGTGTATCTCCTTGCTTGCAGGTCGAGGTTTCCTTGACGAGAACAGTACCCTGTCTGATTTCACTCACTCTCGAAAACTATTTTGATGTTTACATTGGATTGAGCTAACACCAATTTAGTACGATTCTAAGCGAATCAAGAAACTTTCCGACAGATTACTCAAAGGTCTTCTATCCCTCGAGCACACAACACAGAACGGAGACTCAAAACACTTTTATCCAGGATGTGTCAACGTCTCCTTCGCCTATGTCGAGGGCGAATCCCTATTGATGGCATTAAAAGACATCGCCTTGTCATCTGGCAGTGCATGTACATCTGCCTCCTTGGAACCTAGTTACGTTCTTCGAGCCCTCGGAAGCAGTGACGAGAGCGCTCACAGCAGTATCCGATTTGGTATCGGTCGCTTCACCACCGAGTCAGAAATTGATTACGTCTTGAAGGCTGTTACGGAAAGAGTCTCGTTCTTGCGGGAATTGAGTCCTCTCTGGGAGTTGGTGCAAGAGGGGATTGCTCTTGATAGCATTGAGTGGAGTCAACATTAGTTTTCCTATATTTCACGCTTGGTTTTATGGGTTCTTGTTTCAAGGCAAAGCGGGCGTTCTTTTTGATGGATTTGGGAGAGATGAGGGTGACAATATGTATGAATTGTGTATGTACCATAAATGGTTCGATGGTCTTGGGGAAACACAACATCACGAATTAACTAGGTCTCTAAATACCTATGTGTATAATACGACGATCGTTCGAAATCATAATCCACTCTAAATTCCCAACTTGAAGTCTCTAATTCGTGAGTTTGTGTACAGTCGCATCCTTACAGGGTTTGGGTGGTGGAGGTAGACTCTCTAAAGACTATTGTACGATGATTAAGTATAATTGATTGTCGCACGAGTGTCAGTAGATGCCTTGACTGTTAGGCGATAATCAAGGACTTTAAGGCTTAAAATTCTTAACTATCAAGCGAGCTTAATTCTTAAGAGAGAATTAATTATTAAAAGCCCTTACTTCTTAAATGACTCTTGAGAGTTAAAGCTCTTTGAGGCTAGTATGAGTATATACTAGCCGGAAGAACTATACTCTAGGCGGAAGCACTATACTAGGTATATACGCCTAGTAGATAGAGATACTCGTATAACTCGGTATTACTCGTAAACAATTAACGTTAACGCTATTATAATATAAAGAAAGTATTCGACCGATTTAGCGAAAGTTATTCTACGCGTATTAGTAGAGGCTATATACTCCGTACGTATACTACTCTTATTATAGTAAAGAAGTATAAGAGGTACCCCTAGCCTCTAGCCCCTGCTCACTAGCGTACCTGGCCCCTGCGTACCTTGCCTCTGCCGAGGCTTAACCGATTCTAACTCTTAAGCGATTTTAACTCTTAAGCGAGGACCTTGACTCTTAAAGATCCTTAGCTCTCAAAAAAAACTTAAGCCTTAGATATAAAAGCGATTATCTTTAGAGGCCCCGTAATATTCGGATACTTAATACGCTTTAACCTATAATTAATACGCTTTAACCCACGTCTAAGAATCTATTAAGAGTCTACTAGCTCTACTAAAACTCTTCAAGGATTCTAGTCTATCTCTACGAGTAGCACGTATACTGATTTTTAAGAAATACTAGTTTTAATATTCTTAAAAGCTACTATTCTTCTTATTATATAATAGCTACTTAATAGAATTAAAAGCTATAAAAAAAATATAATATAAATATAGCTTTACTATAAATCGATTTCTATACTAAGAGACAGTTCTACTATAATTCTAGCTATCTCTTAACACTTGTTATTATAACTAGTAAAAAGTAATAATTCTTAAAAATTAGTATACGTGTTATATATAGAGATAGACTAGAATATATAGTACTTAATTAATTATACGAAATATTTTAGATAAGTTAACTGAAGTAAAATTGAAATAATTGTCTCGGCTACATAGAGTATTTGAGATAGATAAATAGGTATAAGTTATAATATGAGCTATTTGGGTGAAATGAAATTGCACTTCATTGAATTGCAACCATGACTTTTTTTTTGGTTTTAGAAATAGGGACTCTTCAGTCTTCTCATCACTACTCACATGTTGGTGAACTTGGCATAATTCAGAGCGTGGGTTTTAGGGAATTGCAAGGTTTGGTTGCTTCTCGTGCCCAATTGTCCTTGTTTGTCTAACACTCTTTTCTGATCTTCATCATCGTAAAAAAGCAAAGACGAGCCCCCACCCCGACACCCATTCCCAGCCCCCTCCCTTTGGATGGTAGGTCTGGTGGGTCAGCCCAAGAGGAACCAGGCCAAATACTGCTCCAATCATAAAACGCCACGCTACAGTGCAAGTACTTACAGCAAGTAAGTAAGCAGACGCAGCGAGGAAATCGCATTGTCAAACCACTACAAGTGGGACTGGCAATTAAAATGGCGGGAATATTCAGGGTGTATTTTTCTTTTTTGTATTATCAATTTCAGGAAGCATCGAATTAGAATAGGAGTTGGCTTTGTATACAAATGAGTGGTGAGGGTTTCCCTCTCTATCTATTATAGAGATATATAGAGATATGTAAGGTCATTTTGATTCGTGATATCGTTATTTTTGAGCTTGGTGGTCTCATGGTCTCTAATTTTCTCACCCCTCGTTCTTGTCTTTTTCAGCCGTCTGGTCTTTGGGTGGCGTCTTCATTGCAATTGTCTCGTCCTCACGAGCTTGGACTTGTGGGGTTGATTCGATAGCCGCTTCTTCATCAGCAGACGAAGAAGCAGGTCTCCCAATCGCTCTCTCCTCTCCCGTCTTCGCATTCTTCGCCCCCAGATTTCCACCCGTCCATAACAGACAAGGCACAGCTCCGAAAAACGAAAAAAAGTGCTAATGACCAACTCATCGTCCCCCATCCTGCAAAATCGTTCACATACCCCGCCCGCACAGGCCCTATCAAAGAACCCGCCGCAAAAGCAGCAATGAAAAGCCCATAAGCTTGTGCATAAGCACCAGTAGGACCAAAACAACCCGGTTTCTCTTTTTCTTTGGCTTCAACCACGTAAGTGATTTCCGCCATTAATGGGGGCATGACTAGACAGAGACCAAGACCGATGAAAGCCAGGAGAGCACAGAGAAGGACCTTTTGACCGAGGGTGTTGTGTGTTACTAGACGGAGGAGAACCCAGAAGGGAATGGCGAAGATGAATCCTGTGACGGCTAGCCAGCGGGGGCCGTAGTTGTCGGCTAGGTAGCCAACGTAGGGGCTTGCGAAGGATGGAATGGTGATTGCGAGGAAGAGCTCCTGTTGAGTTCCACTGTGTGATGGTTAGTATGTGTTGGCAAAGCTGAGAAACATGGTCATGCGTAGACTTATTTAGTTGATACACTGAAATTGACGCGGATGAGGCTGAAAGTGTCGAGAAGAGTTGACTAAGATAAGAGAAATTGAAGTTACACTTACACCAAAGGTCTTCTGCACGAAAAGCGGGATAACGCTGTCGAATGCAGTCATGAGTGATCCTTGTACGATGCAACCCCACAGAGCTGTCAAGATCCGACGAGAAGCCAGCAAAGTGAAGACCGGGGGCAACTTTTGACCGAGTGGAACTGGCTGGGTTGTGAGATCAGGGCTGGAGTTGTTGATGACCGGTATTTGGCTAGTGTCCGGTAGCGCAGAGTCCTTTTCTTGTGTAGAATCTGTTGCCTCATCCATCGTTGATGGTGCTTCCGAGACTCCTGGTTGTATCCATTGCTGAGCTATTTTCTTCTCAATCAGAGCAAGCCGGAGAAAGACATCGAGTGCGATTAAGGCGAATGCGATATAGTACACTGGATAGTACCCTGCTCGCTCGTACACGATTCCACCTAGTAGTGGTGCCAGCAATATGGCGATAGCCATACTCAAGCTCACCCAACCAAGCACTTCTCCGATAGAGTTTTGTCCCACCGTATCTACCAGCAACGCGGTGCCAACTGTCCATACCACAGCGGCTGCAAAGCCTTGTAGAATACGTCCCATGACGAAGAGTACAACCGTCTTGGCCAAGCAAAGCATGACCGTTGAACCTCCTAATGCAAAGAGACCGAGCAGGAGGGGAAGACGTCTGCTGGTGGAACGATCCGCAAACCATCCTGCCAGAGGGCTACCAACGAGGAGGGCCCCTCCGTACACGGCCAAAAGAATTGAGACCCATTTTTGAACATCTTTTTGCGCTACGTGAGCTCTTCCCTCCAGGGCGAAAGGTATGACTGGTACGATGATCCCATACAAGAAGAGATCGGTGAAGACAGCCGTGCAGATGGTGGATATTATAAACCAGTTGGAACTTCGAATTGCGAGGAGATATGGCGGCGAGGAGGTGGTATCTACTCGTTTTCCAGAGAGGAAGTTCTTGAGACGTTCCATCAGTGCCATGTCTTAGATATCTGCAGATGCGTATAGATCTGTACGACGTTGGAAGCAGGAGGAGGGTGAGGATACTACTACCTTGAAAAAGAGGTGCAGAAGATTGAAGCCATGTCCAGAAATACAGATATATATCAAATGCAGACAGACACCTCTTTGTAGGCTCAGGAAGCTGTTTTGTCTTTGGCTGCTGAATGGTTTGCCCAAGTGTCAAATGATATTTCGGAGCCTCGGGAGTCGGCCGGGTTTTCGTCGGCCACGTGGTACATAGCGGTCACCGCAACACTCAACATCAGCTTGAGATCGATATCATTTCTCTCCCCTCCACCACAAATCCTCTGATATAAAAGGTACCACACCTCTCACACCGCATCTCACTCATCAATCGACACGCAATGGACGCACAGTTTCTGCGTAACTCCAACATACAAGCAGACGCGCGATTGTCAGAAAAGATCGATGCGGACAGAAAAAGCGAAACTTGTGGGTTGATATTTGAAATTGTTTCAAGTATACAGGGTAATTGATTTGAATTGCCCTGGATACTGGGAACAACGATATTGGGAACAACGAGCTAGGTCGGTAG
Organism: Hymenoscyphus infarciens; assembly: GCA_001414345.1. Classification (NCBI taxonomy): domain Eukaryota; kingdom Fungi; phylum Ascomycota; class Leotiomycetes; order Helotiales; family Helotiaceae; genus Hymenoscyphus; species Hymenoscyphus infarciens. Next base: position 101,250 of record LLCB01000137.1, read on the forward strand.
ATACAGCCTCCAGTAGTAACAGGCTGGATGTCCTAAAGGTCGCTACTAGTGCGTTGCAAGGTATTTTGTGTTTTTGTATGTGATTTGATCAACTCCAAGGATTCAGGGATTACGAAACTTGTTGTCTACTCCCCCAAGAGGTTATACGAACCTGATATTTACTGCCGCTTTTACTTTCTATCGCGAGCCTTGCAAGTTCAACAATGGAACCATGTCCTGCATGCTCAAGATGCAGACTCAATTGGCCTATCGCGGGAGTCAATTGCTCTGCTCCGCAAATTCTACCGTACGCAACGCTACCGCACGTTTGGATCGCACCATTATCACCACCATTTAGAGCTTCGCTTTAGACGCTGATAGCCTGGTCATATTTGCACTAACATCCTTCTATGTTGGTGGAGGGTTGTCCTTGGATGAGAAGAGATAGCCACTCGAAAGCCATACTTCCTCGTCCCCGGATCATGGAACCAAATCAATACTCCTTTGCAGCATGTCCAAGGAAATCCGGGATTTTCTTTGGCTAAGAAATACATACGCGAACATAGCCTACGTCGATGGCTATCGTTCCCAGGCAATCAGTCCAACATCAGCATCTCCCGGCCTTTCCGTTGCCAAAAAAGGTTGCAACCATCTCTCTCCAAGTTCTTTCCCCGTACTCGGGCGTTGTTGATGCATACGCAGTCACAAATGCTCATTCAAGCTCGACTCCGTCAAACGCTGTGATTTCTTAGAGGCACGAAAACATTCCAGCTCTCCCCAATTGAGGCTCAAGTGAGATCTTGAATCATGTCTCAGATCAGATGTGGCGCTAACTGTCTCGCATGATGTTTCGTTCACATGTCCCCTTTTTAGCCGCAACAATTCCTCTCTTTATCGGTACCAAATTCGCTAAAGCTCTCTAGCTTATCAATATCTCTCTTCTTCGCGTCTTGTTCTAGACCCGTATTATTGAGGGGTATGGTGAAGGCTCCGAAGAATGATTTGTTTTATTACGTGACATGGCGTCTGCAATGGCACGCTCCTATCGTGGTTACGCAAGGGAATCTAAAACCCCGGCCCGAATATGCAAAAAGACAAGCCGGTGCTCTTCGTGAGTAGCAACCCGATCCGATAACCTGGAATCCTGTGGGCTTTCCCGAGTCCTGCCACATACGGAGGTAAAGGCCATCACTAGAAATTTCTTGTCTTACGGAGGTTGGTCAGTCCTGCGTTAGAGCCTCAAAGGTAAGACGAAAAGGGATCCTTGGCTGGGTCCGATTGGCTGAGAATTTGACCACTCACATCCAAAGTAGTTAAAAAAGTGGCTAGATGAAGCGGAAGCAGCTATGAGATACTGTTGCCCATAGTACCATACCTCCTGGTGGACAAAATAAGTGGCACCATTACTTTATGCTTCGAGACATACTAACGCACATAACACAGCGTATATGAAAGAAAAACTGTCAGCGGTTAATGATAAGGTACCTTTGCGCATCTAGTCGTATTTTTTTTAAAAAAAAATTTACGATCAGTGGTTGTTAAGTTACGATTGTGGCATGGTCCTAAATTGTGCGGCCACTTTGAGCATACGTAACAAGATATGATCTGTCACAATTTGGTTTGGATGCGGCTCTGCAAACCCTTGCTTTGCCAAGCCAGAGCTGGCAATTAGCCGAGAATTCTGATCATGCTCGGTTGCCTCGTTGGTCTCAAGTCAACTCCACCCTAAGCCTCAATAATGCAGAGTTGGAGTTTCTGCGTCCCACCATTTTCCTATCACACCTTCGGCTCTGAAAATGCGGGTCTTCGCAAAAATCGCAGGGTTTTTAGAGCCTCATAATGCTGGACAATGTGCCACCTCTCTTTTTCCAAGGCCTGCAATCTGGCCAGCTGGACTTATGTGGTACCTGACCACTTTCTAGCGGGGGTGTCTTAGTCGTACCATGTCACTTTAGCCCTAATTCCTATTCCGCTTTGGTATTTGGACATGCTAGTTCGGCGGGCTTAGGGTGATATACGCCAGCCCCGTTTGGTCTCGTTGGTAAGACAGCAGAAGTGTCTCTGGTCCTTTCGCTCGTTGATTTGAGCCGCATGACCCCCATATAACTGGTGGCTCCCAGTGACATTGCAAGATAGATGCACTGCTGCAGTCACTTCCACACCATCAACTCTATTTTTTTTTGTGCCAATGAGCCATTCTAATTTCTGTACGAAGTGTGCATATCAGTACTATATATTTCTGTTTCTTGCTACCAACCAGCTTCTCCTTTTTTTTCTCTCAGTTAGTATTATTATCATGTCTTTGCTAATTTTGGAACTAATAGATTCGGTTCTTGGAACAAGACCAAATGTTGAACTTGATTACTCTGCCGTACGAGGTGCTTTCAAATATTGTTGGAAACATCAACTTCGATGATGTATTTAGTCTTGGTCTGGCTTGCAAGAGCTTCAAGTTTATCCTCACTGAAGAAAGTCTGGCAAAATCTATTGTTCTAGTGAGTGAAATCTAAAGAACGTGACAACTTCCTAAAGACACTCCTCGTATCAGGGTGACGTGATGCTGACAAAGCTGAGTAGAGCAAGATACCCTTTTCCCCTGAAGCTTTGGAGGCAAAATCAGGCCGTTGTGGCTATGCAGCAGCTTTACGTTCGGTAGCCAAGCGGCGTGAGGCTCTTGCCACGGTGTCTCCTTTCACGGTGGCAACAATCGGTTTCTGCGATGACTACCTATATTGTAAGGGCATGCTTTGTTATAGCTTGGATGACGAAATAAGGATTTTGGATCTGCACCGTTCCGGTGACGAGGAGACTGTTGTCAGCATCTCTGGGCTTCTCACTAGGACCATTTCGGATATCCATGCAAACAGCAAGGGGATTTTCCAAATTCTATACTATTCAGACCAGATAGTTTCATGCATCTACAAATCCTCAGGTCCGGATTTGCCAGCATGGCTCATTGTCTTTGGGTTGGAGGGGCAAGCTCTTCTGATTCCACCAGAACAATTGGACTCCGTCGAAAAGCTTTTTGTGCGCCACAATAAAGACTTTTTATATTATGGAACGCACTCGGAGATCGATGCTGATGGCCACAAGAAATGGCTGATTCTTGGATACGACTTTCGGAATCGAAAATGGTTCGACGAGAAAATACATCTTTCGGAGATGGCGGGATTTGAGATTGGGCAATCCGTCTGCTTCGAACTGTATGGGGAGTACTTTTACGCTATCTCAAATCAAACATCATTTGAATGTGAGGAAATTGACTGGACATCATTCTACCATGGTTATCGGTTTCCGCTCATCTCACCTTGCAAAGACCACATCGAGAAGACAAACGATGAAGATATGTGGAGACGGCAGCACCAAGAAGGTCCTATAGATGAAAGATGGATGTCTATGCAACTAGATATTGATGAAGTCTCTGGTGAGCTCAAAATTGTCGAAGCCCGAAAGGAATGGTACCAAGGTTCCAGCAAAAGCCAACGAAACTATTATACCACGAACATCGTTTTCCCCACGGACAAAAAGGAAGACTACGAGGGGGCATTTAGAAATGAATATAGGGACGAAGATGCGGATGCTCTCGAGGAGGCTATACTTCGCTCACAATGCGATATAAGTAATACAAGTTCCATAACTTTTTCGTCCGTTTACTTAGCATCAAAATCTCCTTTAAAAGCTACAGCATCGAGTTCAACCACAGCACCCTCATATACGACGCTTTTTGACAACAGCGGTCTTCCCAATTCCCAATTATTACGTCTACGGCAAAAGGAAGATAAACCCCACTACCTGGAAGCACCCCCGCGAGACCCCCACTGCACACATCTAGGAGACGACGGGACAGCTCGTCCAACATTCACAATTGCCAAAACTTGTCTACGTACGTATCAAAAGAGCAGCAGTACCTACCTAGATCTCGTGAACGACCCTTTACCTACGGATTGGAACAGCACACAACGGCTCCGCTTACGTGCGGGATCTCGAAAACTAAAACCACCACTTCTGAATCAAGAAGGTCTTCTATGTGAACCATCTGAAGAGCTCCACACCTCCATCAGACAACTTTACCAAGAGAAAGGTATCTCCTTTTGGCCGAGGTCACCAACGGCAGAAAATCCCATTACGGAGACAGAACTCGATGAACTTTACAAGTTACTCAATCCTCCTGAATTTTTAGGCGACGTCCAAGGAACATCTGATGAGAGAAGTCTGGTCTATGTCACCGGAGAAAAGGGAAAACCTCAGGCTTTGATATTTGTGGGGTTCGATGCTGGAGTGAGACTTAAAGGCCTGAGGAGGTGGGGGCAAGTGGAGAAGAAAATGAAAGGTGTCGGGGAGGGTCCTCATGTTGATGGGAGAGCTTCCGGATGTTCCTCTGCTACGTTTGAATTTGGACAACAGAAATACGTGGACCCGTATGAGAAAGAGAGAACAGTGGGTATGGAGAGAAAGGGAAAGGGGAGGGAGGTCGTACGTGTTGGTACCACTATTGAGTTACCGAGTGCCAATCGTCGCACACCAAACTCGGGATTTGGTCATGCAGGGAGAAACTCTTCTGGGGGAGATGCAGATGATACGAGAAGTTCTTTCAGCAAAACCGGGCGTAATGGGAAAGGGAAGGGGTGGGAGTTGGTGCGGAAGGTACCTGCTATGTACTTGGAATTAAGCAACCTGGGTTACAACTTTGGGAGAGCTAGGGAGGGGGGGAAGTAAATACATATGTGCCGTTTATTGGCTTTTCGGATTTTTCCTTTGTTGGCTTTTGAAAACGGGGGGTGGTATCGTGTGTTTTTTTGCATTTGGCTTGTCTTGTTGTTTTTCTTTCGTCCTTGAGAACGTGGGTGGGATCGTTTGTTTCTCGTGAGTTGCTGCTTTGGCTTTGTTGCATTGAAATTTCAGGGCTTCCTTGATTTGGGTCGATTGGTTCGTTGGGGTTGTTCATATGATTGCTGTATAAATTGTTCAGATCCGAGGCTATCAACTACCTTGGAAATCTTGCAGATATTTCGTTACACAATGGGGGCTGAAAAGACCCGGAAAAAATGAAATATCCTGGGTTTTTTGAAATGGAAAGTTAAATTCTATGGTACAAACTTTCTATCTTGAGAACTCATACAGATATCTTGTTACACAATTGTGGAAGGGGGGGGGCTGAAAACCCCAGAAGCATTGGATGAAACAACAAGTTTTGTCAACATGTGGATGCGGGCAAAGACTTCGGAAAAATATATCCCAATCGATATATTTGATTTGAAAGCCTTGTATGTCGGTGAGAAACATGGAGGCTGGTTGCTCTTAGCCCCATGAAAAGATATAGCATATGTGAAGTCTAGTGTGGTGGCTACCCCGATATGGTCACGTAACCCCCCATTGAAGTACTTTGAGAGTACGGAACAAAATGGCACGAAAATATGGAAATCTGCCTTGTGGTCAGTCTGTATTCGCGTCTTGGGTGGATGGGTGTGGGTGGGGTAGTACTGCATATGCAGGTGTTGCAGGTACGCCCGGCTTCTTAGAGCTGCTGGGGTTATGTCCGTGTGTGTGTGTGTGGGATTCATCACGTATGGAGTGTTTGTACCGAGGATGTTTGAGTTGTTACGGTTGCGTTATTGCGAGTGGTTCCTTGGAGCCGTGGAGGTGGGGAGGTGGGAGAGGTTGTAATTCTAGATCTTTTTTCATATTGCTTAGAATTGGGAATGGGTACTAGGTGTGTGTTGTACTTCAAGCCCATGCCATATATGAGAGGAGAGCGGGTGTGTTGAGATTTCCCAGATATTTTGGGAATCGGGGTGTAACTCACATACTGGCCGAACTATACCGAGTTTCTCACTTTGGGGTTAGGTGAGTGGGTGGGTGATGAAGTGGATGCACCGTGTATGCGAGTTATATGTCCTCAATAAACACGCTGACAAGACTTGTTCGATTATGTGGCGTTGGAGAGATAACAGTCGATCCTCTACTTAAATCTATCTTCAAATTTAACACCTTGAAATTTAATGAACTAACAAAATTAAATATGGGGCTAGCGGCTCAAAGCTCTCCCCTTTCTTCCTCTTCAAGACGAGGCTTGGGAGCTATCCACCCAACTACACATGGTCTGTTGGGTAGTACACATCCCCCTGTTGTGTTCGCCTTGTTTTCTCAATTCCTATTTTCCTCTCCAGGCGCGTTTGCCTACAATTGCCTTGTTAGCTTATTCGCACTACGCATCTTGTTTTAATAAGAAATTTAAATAGACCAAATGTGGGTAAAGTTTTCATGTCCATCTCAAATCTTTTAAGCTTTTAAACTTGCTCAATTCTTCTCTCCAAAAATGACCTATTTCGCAGCCTCATTTTTCAGACCCCAAAACTTGTTAAGTTCCAAAACCCTCTCCAACTCACTCCACTTCAATTCTTCCAGCCTTCCATTCAGTTCATCAACCATTCCATTGGGAGATATATCTCCGCCGCGTTCTACCTCCCCGATGCATGCGCGGCATTCAACCACCTGCCTCCCCATTGCACCCCTCAAGATTCGGCATGTAATCTCGCTTTTTCAATACACCAAGAATAGATGACCAACAAACATCTGATCGTACAACCCCACTTCGAACCATCCTTCATCGTTCCGCCTTCCAGCTATCTCAGATCTATTTCCACAAGGCTACGCCTTTCCAGTCTCAAATCCCGATGATTGACAACGGGTATCGGATAGCGGAAAGACACACTCGGAATTGGGATGGATGTAATTGCCTATCTCGTCTCGGTACTGTAAGAAAGATCTGGTAGTAATGTATGTTTATGTAAGTAAGATCGGCAAGAGGTAGATGTCAGCATTTTGTTGTTCACGTGATCAATTGCTTTGACTGAGAGTATGATCTTACTTCTCTACAAGGCTACTTATGATAAGCATGACGTGTTTAGGGGTGACATACCGCCTTATTGTTGAAAGGATGAGATTAAAAATGAAAATAACAAGTTGCTGACAACTTGGAACAGTTTGGTATAGTTATTTGATCAATGCTTTGAGACTGAGATAAAACTCACCGTTGTGATACAATATTTGAAATTATAATGTGGGAATTTCTTTTATTACATCTCGAGAAGGCTTTTGCTATGATAAGAATTGAGCTAATGTACTTAACATATCCTTCATCAGGGTCTCTTCTTCCGAATCACCATGTATCGTATTGAGTTGTTCTGTAAACACAATCCCAGTTAGCAAGTTGATGAAAAGGGGGAAATTCCAACGAAGTGAAAGGTATTCAAACATAGCATACCCGTAATTGTGCTCTTCAGCAGATCCAACCCCTCATCCCTCTCCGCAAGCAACTCTCTAACCTTCTTCTCCGCACCCCCATCCTCTGCCACTAACCAGCTAACCACCACATCCACACTCTGCAAACAAAATAAGCCCGCATCAAGCCTCCTCCCTAACCACTCATCAGCCATTTCCTCTTTCTCCTCATCATCTATGCTCTTCTGTTCCTCCTTGATCTCCCTATCCACCACCGCAACCCTAGCAGCAAAGTCACGTCGAAGTTGAATAAGTTTTTCGATCTTTTCATAATCCTTCTCCACAAACTTCGCCAGTGTTCGTATCCGAGGTGCTGAGTTAGCTGGTAAGTGACGTAGAAGAGAACTGAATATGCCAAGGAGATGCTCGATCGTCTGAGAATCCAGGGACTTTTTCATAAACATGCTGAATATCACCTTGAGCCCAGCTGCATCGACCAGTTTTTCGCAGGCTTCTGCTCCGGAGACTCCTCCTAGCGCGTGATCGATAAGTCGAAGTGCTCGTGGTTTACTCATTTTGCCTTCTCGGATCATGATGAGGCAGAGTTCCGTGCCTTCTGCTTCTAGGAATTTTGATTTTCCTTGTGCTTCGTCAACGCAACATGTTAAGGCGTCAAATATATTTTCTACGAATTCTTCTTCTTCTGTGCCCTTTGCTGGATCTCGTTTTCGGTATGCTGCCAGTATTTGGAGGAGGGTGTCGACACCATCGAGTTCGCAGACTTTCGTTCGATTTATGGATGATGATTGTAGGAGGATAGCGAGGACTTCCGCAGTGTATTGCTTATTTTGGGTGACCGGACTTTCTTTCTTTTGAATTCGTTCCAAGAGCCACTTCAGCACCGGAGTATCTTGTCCTATTTTCTCTGCCAGTGATGGTTGCGATGCGAGGTTTTCGAGGACGGAAAGCGCATGGTAAACACCACTTCTATCCGACTCGATAGTTTCGTTGAATCTAGAGAAATTCGAAATTAGGAGGTCCAGCAAATCAGATTCCACCATAGCATCTGTAATAGCCTTCCATTGCTCCTGCTCTGCTTCCACGTCTTCATCCGTGAGCTCGCTGATGATTTGGACAGCGTCAATGGCAATATCCGTATTCTCATGCGACAATAACCCCACCAGGCTTCCCACACACCCCAGTTTCGCAAACTCTCCATATAATTCCGAGTGTTCGGATAGGATACTCAAAGCCTTTATATCAGCATCCAAATCTGCCTCACTCCCCATAAACTTAGCCGGCTCGTTCTCGAATTTTGCTCGTAATTCCGAATTCTTGGAAATCTTCTTTTCGAAATTGAGTGCCAGTTTTCGTAGCCATGCCGAGTCTATCTTTTCCGGCGCAATTTCTGCGGATTCCTGCCCATCCATATAATCCAGAACTTCGTTCTCTTCCTGTGTTACGCCTCCTCCAAAAAATCGTCCTTCGTCGTCGTCGGGGATATCGGGACCGTAGTCTTCGTCATCTGGTGGCGCGGAGGGTCCTGCCTCTATATCATCATCTTCCTCTTCTGCGACTTCAGCTACCTTTCCATTGCTCTTCACTCGGCCGTTAGAGCCTAACTTTGCGGCCTTGTAGATCTCATCTGCCAGCTGTCAGCATTAAATGTTGTGGGGGTCTGAGGGATTTGCGAACTGGGGTCACGGGTTGTTTCTAGCTTTCTCTTGTTGCTGGGAAGTGCGGGTTTCTATGAGGAATTGTTAGCTTGATTTGGGGGTATTTCGAGAGCTAATGTACCTTGAATAGGTCGTCGATGCTGGTCATGGTTTCGTAGCCTTACTGGCACGACAGGGATGGTATTTGGACTCTCCAAAGTAAGAGGGGATTGCGATTTAATGTTGAAACGGGTATTGTGAAGTGTAGCTCAATGGGTTGATGTGTAGAGGGTGTTGATGTTTACTTCCAGGCATCTTTTCGAGCTGGAAGCTCATACGCGATAACCTTAGAAACGGGTGTTATCATCCCGTGACTGACCCCCGTTGGGTCCGAATATCAGATCACCTCAACGTTTCTTTGACTCGACCACAACTTCTTCTAACTCACGAAACCGACCATCAAGCATAACTCAGGCTGCATGAAAATGGAGGACGGAACTTCAATCCAACCTGGAGGTTTTATCCATTCACTTCCCTCCCCCGCGCCCAGCAACCTCTCCACCACATCCACAACTTCATCCCTCCCCCACCCAAGAGCTCGAGCATTAAAACCAGGCTCCGAGAAAGAAGATACTACCCGCCGTTATATCGACAAAACATTACTATCAATCGCTAGACGTTACACGAAGAAATTTCAACCACCGGAAGGAGATGGACTTGTAGGATACACAAGTATGAGTGACGTAGCACGAGATCTAAGTGCCGTAGTAGATGTTCTATGGATTTCAGGAACTCGTATGATCACACTCACTCTCGTAGAATGCAATATAACTACTAATATGAAATAGCGAGTTTACAGATACCATATCTCCTGAATGTTGCATTAAAAGTCACAGAGTACCTCACAGCTTTCGACCCCGCACCCCCAGCAACTTTCAAACTTCTCAGAAAACTAGATCACGCTTTCTCCAGTCTCATGAAAGGAGAAGATAGCCTCACAGGCGACATTCTCCCCGGCTTCGAGGGAGGAAAAGGTGCGGGAATGACAAAAACAGATATGGTCCGTTGCAAAAGTCTAGTTGAGGCAACCAGAGTCCTGATCGTGGAGCATATGACCAAACCCCCCGAACAGTCAAAACCCGAGGATGATGAAGACGATATTATGGAAAGTGAAACGGATGTTGAGGGAAATAAGAAATCTCCCGAGCCAGATGAGCAATTGGAGATGGATGTCGCGAGGGTTTATGAGATGAGTGTTGTTTGTCTGAATGAGAAGCTGGATTCGGGGGGATTTACTATTGGGGTTGCTACCGGTTCGAGATGAGAATGTGTACCGGGATTACTGTACAGATATCATGGATTACGCGTTTCCCAGAAAGTGGACTTATTAAAGTCTTGCAGACTTGGAGATCAAGGTGCGGGAACATTTCAAGTCTTTTGGGCTAGTTTGTAATATGTATGATGAAAGGAGGGGCGGATGTGTTGGTTTCTTGTTGAGTATGGTGAAATAGGCACGTTCAATGAGTGAACCGCCACCTAGAATTGTAATATTTGATATTGAGAGGTGTGTGAGGACTGCTCCTTAACCTCACTTCTTGTGCGGTATTCTAAGTACTCATTATAAAAGTACACATACTAAAACATTTCCCCAAATCCCCTCGTCCATACGTCCCATTTTCCATTCAATTGCTCATAAAATCCAGTTCCCATCAATATCCGTACTCAACAAACTATCGAAAAATACCGTATCGGCCTCCATTAAATTCCAATTCTGATCCCACGGTTGTTGTCCTTGTTCTTGCATCACAGTAGGGAAGTGAGAGCTGGTAAATGATACCATCGGAACATTTGTTGAATCTGAACCTGGAGCTTGATATGGTAGTGAAGCCCAGGGATCTGGGGCTGAATGACAACCCGACTGGCCAGCGTCGAAATTGATGCCTTGGTTTGTAGGGAAGATGGCAGGGCCATTAATGGCAGGTGGTGTTGGTTGCTGCTGTTGCTTCTGTGGCTTCTGTTGTTGTTGACTAGCTTCCCCGGTCTTGGGGCGAACGATGCTAACTGTACCGAAATAGGGGATTGTGAGTCGAAGATTGCTGGCTTCACGTCCTGCTGGGGTGTCCATTGCTAGTAGTGATTTGATAACGGAGACGCTCTGTGTGGCTATAACTTCCTTGCCTCCGCGCGATGTTTCTTCGAGAGACTTGAGAACTGTTTGGACCAGAGCTCGATCACTCTCTTTCTGCGCACGAAGTTCTTGTGTTTCCGGCATTTGAGAGCCTTGCAAAATTCCCAGAAGAAGTGTGACCGTCGATGTCAAGGCGCCAAAGTCCATAATTTTACAACAAAAGGCACGAGTAGAAATCTCTTGCATGGCCAGATAACGATAAAGCGTTTCTCTAGAAGATCTCAAACAGCTAAATTTGCTGTACTCGTAACGCCGTTCTGTACTAGCTCGAAGCCTTAAAAATTGGAGAGTCAGTCGTTGCTTGCTTTTGAAAGGATCCGAGGGCAAATAAGGAGTTATCGCTGTAATCAAATGCACACCAGAGAGAGAAAATTAAGGGAGGGGGGCTAGAATAATAAGAGTACATACATAAATGGTAAATGCAAGAGACTTTCAACCTGGAAATACCAGATTTGATTTATCATACGATCGAAAAGCTTTGCCATCTTCTTCGAGCGTTCATCAGGTAGGATTTTTGGAACCTCCCACCAGGATTCTGGCATCTCCTTGGCCAAGGAGTCTAATTTCTCATCGATTTCTTGTGTGGTAGCATAGGCTTGTGTGTTCTGCGCTTGATTTCGATCGATGACCTTGCCGGCTAAAGCGCATAATCTTCGCATCATTAAATGTTCCTTGTCCATTGCAGGATTATCAAAGGTTTCCCCTGGGAGGAAAACGTCTTCTGGACTGGCAACAGGCAAGCCCAACAGAAGAGCAAGGTACCTATCAGCTTGGACAATTTGGAACCAAAATCTTCTTCCCTCTTTCATCTCAGTAGTCGGCCTGTGCAATCCCATTAACTGAGCCAAGCTTGTAGCTCTCCGAAATGCCAGCCAAGCGCGGCGCAAACTTCCACCGTTTGTGTGATATACGCCTTGAAGCACCAGACATTCTAGCCCCTCCATAGTCGTGACCAGTTCATCGTCCGAAGTGACAAGGGCTTGAACTGTGCTCATCCATCTTTCCATGCGAGCCTCGATGCTTGGAAGGAGACTGAGTTGATTCGTGTCGAATTCAGGATCAAGTTGCTGAAGACATAGAGTAAGATACAAAAGTGTCCGGGCGATCAGTGTCGGGCTCCCCTTTGCAACCTCTGTCATGTTGAAGGCAGCTGACATATGATTAAAATCGTCGTCTTCTGCATACACAATAGCCGTATGCTCAGCCATGGCGTGAACGACAAGCCAGCAGGTGCTGTTACTCGAAACCAAGTCGGCATCTTTCTGGGAGGGCAATAGCTCGGCTAAGGTTTGCTTGATTCGCTCACTTCTTGGAACCTTTTCACACCTGGATGAGGGTGTTCTGGCAACAGATTGGGGCGTTAGTGCTTGTGGGGGCACAGTTTCTCGACGGCCAAGCTGTTTGATGTCAATGAGTTGCTTCGCCAAGTACAAAATATGATTACAGGCTGAGCATGGACAGAGAAATGATATGTAGGAAACTCACCACTGGGTTGTCAAAAAGTGTCATGAACGGAGTGACTTCTTGAATGCTTGTAGGGGGATTAGAAGGATGTGGTGTGAGAATGTCATTCGAAGACAAGGAATCGGGAGTTAGCATCTGTTTCTGGGCTCGTTCATCATCCTCAAAGGCCGAGATCTTTGCTAGGAGTGTCTCTAATAAATGTTCTACTCGTCCTAGTCTTTCTCCAACTTGATGGTTGCTCGATGGCTCTCTTTCTTCAGGATATTCTTGACTTAGACAAGTTGTGCCTCTGGCGAGACAACCAGCGCAGACTGGTACATCTTCCGAGCTCAGTTCACACCGAATCTTACGACGTTTGCCTGGACATTCTCAGAAAAGTCACCAAAACCACATGGGAGTATAATCTCACATTCCCAGCAACTTTTTGTTCCCTTTCTCACTCGTTTCCGGGGTGGTTCGCCGGACTCTTGACGCTCGCCAGTCGCCGACATTCTGTGATTTTGATGAGGGACAAGTGCGCTTCAATACTAAAGTTTCGGTTGTTTGCGTTTAGGTACGTGGGGTCCTGAGGAAGAACCACTGGTTACTGTTGTCCTCTTCGAGAGAGCCCTCTTCGAGATAGGAGGTCTATTTCATGGAACCATCAAAAGGTATTATGACGGGCAAAGGAAAGAGAGAGAGATCAAATTAGGACAAGAGAAATCGTAGAGAGGATGAAAAGAAAGATTGAGGATCACGACGTCAACATCATTTCGAGATGCGGCACGGATTTCAGCCTCAGGTTGGAGTTTTTGGTCAGCATTCTGCTGCTTTCACACTCTTCCGCCGAAATGGCGGAAACTGACAACCAATCGTAAAATTCCTCATCCCGACTAGGGAAGTCAGATCACGTGGGTAAGAGGCGTGAGTTCCCGTCATTCTTTAATCTTCCTCTGCATACAGAAATTGCTCAAATATAAGAGCCTGTTTCATTTCGTCTAAAGACAGCTTGACTATACGTGAGTCAAATATTCTATGCGAGAGGTCTCCTTTCGGAATTTGTGATTCTAGCGAGTCGCAGAGGAAGAAAAAGAACCACCTTTACGAATTGCAGAATTCTGGGAAATGAGGATTCTCATATATGTCATTGAATCGGTTCCATTTTCTGTCTACAAACGTATGAGAGGAACCGGTTCTTTACACGAACCCCGCGCCCTCAAGAACATCGCTTTGTCCCTTTTTAGACGAACCTTTTCCGATTACAGTACCATGTTCCCCAACCCAATTTACAATAATACAACCCAACCCCTTCACACTACTCAAACATTCCACCACTCAATCATCCCAGTCTCCACACCCCCATCCTTTTTCTCGCGTTTAATCCTCATCCAAGTCATGCAAGCCCCTAACCTCCTTGTCGAGCAGATCCTCACACTCATATCCCTCCAAGCCTCCTTCCTCCTCCTCAACCTCCTTATAAACAATCCTAGTAACCAACTCCTCTTCAAGCTTCTCCTCAACAACCTCCTTAACCTTCTCCCACCCGTCAAAACCCTCGAACCGCTCTCCCCTTCCCTCCATATCCCTCTCCCCTCTATACTCAACAACACCCTCCCTCAACCTCTCAACCTCCTCCTCATCCACTTCATACTCCTCAAACTTAAATTCCTCTCTCTTACCCTTCTTCTTCCACTTTTGGTCTTCAGCTTTAATCAACTTTCTCATATCACTTCTCAAGCCCCCAATTCTAAGCAACCGCTCCATATGCACAACATCATTATCTAGAACCTGTTCAACCTCCCATTGTCTGACTTCCCGATTCTCATATGGTACTTCGCCTTTTTTATCACCGCGAACGACGTCGAAGCCTTTGTAGTCTTTGTCAACGAGACAGGTTTCTTCGAGATTGAATTCGTTTTGGGTGATTTCGAGCTTCTTGCGCTTGGCCCAGAATTTGCAGATTCCGAAGGTGAATTTTCGCTCCGCGGAGGCGGTGAATTCGTATTGGGTTGTTTCGCGGATGTGGAAGGCGGCTTTGAGCGTTTCGTCGCGGTGGAGACGGGTGGTGTTATAGATGGCTTTTTGGCGGAGGAGCTATTCCTACGGTCAGCTTTCTCTCATACATCTCATAGGTTATTTCAACATACATTATTAGCCCAAGTGGGAGGCTCCGGGGTATAAGGAACAATCAAAAACTATCAAATCATCAGTCACTCCCTCCCTCTTACTTTCTTCGTCTCATTGAAACGCGTCATAACTCACCTCATCAAAACGATGGGGGTTCTCAGGCTCCTCACCTCGAGCATCAACTTCATCGCGATACTTCTGTGGTCCGGAACGATACATATACCATTTGGCAATCCGAACATAGATTGGGTTTAGCTCGTTAAGTGCCTGGCGTGCGAGTTCGCGTTTGGCGAGGTTTCGGGCGGTGAGACGCGCTTGGAAAAAGGCGAAGGCGGCGGGGATATCGATTTCTTTGCTGATGTTTCGGGGAGGGACCCTCTCGGGGAGACCTTCGGTGAAGGCGGAAGTTGTTGTGAAGGATGAGGTGAAAGACGTGGCGGGAGACACGGTCGGGGTGGAAGATGGAGTGGAAAGCGTGATGGTGGGGATTGGGGGTCGCATTGTTTTGGTGGGTGATGTTCTGAGTGAGTGTTGGGGGATGAGGTAGATGTTTTTATTAAGTTCGTGTCGTGAGGTCTTCTTTTTGGGTGTTAGTGCGTCCATTTTGAGAGCTACTCTTATCTTGGAAGATATGAGGAGCTTTGTTGTCGAGAAGTGCTGAACTTGAAGTTGAAGTTGATCTCTTCGAAGCTGTGTTTACAAGATGAACGCGACAAACTTGAATCGACGCGAAGGACACGAGGCTTGACTATTGCCGAACGTCAGTAGGATTAACCCAACAACGACCGAGAATGTCATGGCCTCATCACTTACCAACAAGAAGGGTATTGAGGTCGAACGGCGTGAGAGGGGCTCGAACGCGAAAAGGAGTTCGTTTGTTGCTCTTGATCGACGTCTAAGTAGCCCGGCTCAGTATTCTTTGCTTACAACTGACAGCTCTTGGGGTTAAACTCGAGACGCTGCAGTCGCGAAACCGAGGTAGAAGTATAAAAACCTCGACGACGCTTGTGGATCTCGAGGCTAGTGTCGAGGCTGGTGTTGCGAAATGCTAAGCGAGATATCACCCCTCTGGTTGATCTTAATTGCAAGACTTCTCATTGGCTCCTCGCTCTTTCCTCGGGACCCACATACCCCCCATCACCACCCACTGAGCCTCAAATCTTTTTATTCCCAAATAGCACCTTTTCTAACCAATGGGACACTAAAAGGCGGTCATCTGGCTAGATGGTTCAGGTCAAATTAGTGGTTCTCGAGAGGATCGATAGGCGCATACGATTTCACGACCCGACAAACAATTTTCTACGACTTCGGACCTAAATAGTAAAACTTTCAGTTCGTCTGGTTTTCATCCTTAGGCGCCCCTCGAGGGGTGAGGAACTTTTGCTGTTTTTTTATTTTATTTTTTATAGTATTAAGTTGCCTGAAATATAGCTTAATATTATATGTTTTAAACATTTTCTACTAGATTCTATTACTTAGCCACGTTCTACTTAGTAGATATTTACTATTACTCTTAATAAAGTATAAGTAGTTAGCGCTCTTAATAGTTATCTAGTAACTTTTTAAAATAATCTATCTACTCTTATAGTTTTAGAAGAACTAGTAGATTATTCAAAAATATCTCTAAGTAGCTAGAGATTTACCTAAAATAAGTAAATCTATTTAGAAAACTTTAAAAGAAACTAAAGTAGATTAATATCTAATTCTATAATTTAGATATTATATTTCTAAAAAAAATATATATCGATTTAATCTTTTTTTAAACTATTAACTTATATATATAATACTTATAGAAAAGCTATAACTAAGAGATTAGATATAAAAAGATACTTTAAATTAGAATAACTAGCTCTTCTAGATTAGTTATTATCTATAGTTAGACTATTTAGATCTATTAAATAACTAACTTTCGAGAGCTTTATAAGTAGTTCTAAGTAAAGTTAAAGAAAGAAAGAAAGAGAAATTCTTTATAAAAAAGTATAAATAAAGCTATTTTTAGTAGAGTTTAGAAAAGTAATATATATATATATTATTAGTATAACTTATAGTTATAAAAGCGATATAAAAAGAGTTATATTATCGTTCGTATATACTAAGTAAAGCTAGCTACGATGTCTACTTAAGTAGCTCTTAAGCGAGAGAGTCACGTGTTCCTACGTGTTTCTACGTATACTAATCTAAGTAGCTATTTACTCTTAAATATATACTAACACTAGTACTTCTTTAAAATAACAGAAGTTACTTAAAAGCTATTAATATCTCCTATCTAATCTAACTAATTATAGCTCTCTATCTATTATCTTCGACTAATAAGAAGCCCTTATTACCTCTTATTCCGTTCTACCTATTCTATAAGCTAACCTAGATTAAAGTATATATTTCTTTATATTAGTAGACCTCTACTAGGATTATCTTATCGCCGATTATACTCTAGACGTTTAATAGAAATATTAAAGTTATTACTATCGTTTAAATTAGAGATAAAGGTTTTAAACTCTTAGAATAACACTTCGAATTCGAAGTTGCTTAGAGGCCTTAGATGCTTTTAGAGTTAGCTACGTTATAGTATAAGAGATAGATTATAGATTAGGAGCTTATAGCTAGGCTCGATGAAATACGTGAAAGTAATCTCTTATATAGTGTAGTAATAAACGTCTGAAGAGTAAAGGCTAGTAGGAGCTAGGAATATATATAGGTCCGCTACTAGTGTGGTCACGTGTCCTTCCTATAACACACGTCTATGCCTCTAAGGCGGTTTTAAAAGGGGTTTTAGAATATCGACATTCTAATAAACCTCTGAATAACTCTAGAGCGGTTCTGAAAGAGGTTCTAGAATATCAGCGTCTTAAAGAACCTCTAAATAACTCTAGAGCGGTTCCGAAAGAGGTTCTAGAATATCAGCGTCTTAAAGAACTTCTAAATAACCCTAGAGTAGTTCCAAAAGAGGTTTTAAGATATTAGCGTCTTAAAGAACTTCTGAATAACCCTAGAGCGGTTCTAAAAGAGGTTCTAGGATATTAGCGTCTTAATAAACCTCTAAATAGCAAAGTCGATATCGATATTAAGAGAGAGTCTATTATTTAATATCTTACCTACTCTAAGGTTCAAAAGTTCCTCTTTTTTTATAAGATTATAATATTAGAGTATTCGTCGGATTATTTAATAATACTATTCTAGAAACTTCTCTATCCGCCGGTGCTATTCTAAAAGTTTAAGAAGTTTTAAAAGAGTATAGTTTTATAACTATAGGTCGAAACTTTATAGAACTGTCTAGTAGTACTATAATATAGTCCTTATTCCTAACTCTGTTATCTTAAGTTTAAGTAGTATATAATAGACCTAGGTTAGTAGAGTTAGTAGAATCGTTGAAGTAATTATCTTCGTTATCTTAAGTTTAAGTAGTATATAATAGACCTAGGTCGGCGAGGTTAGCGGGATTATTAAAGTAATTATCTTCGTTATCTTAAGTTTAGATAGTATATAATAGACCTAGGTCGGCGGGGTTAGCGAGATTATTAAAGTAATTACTAGTAGTATCTAAGAAGGCTGAATATTATTATTATAGTTATTATAGCTATAGCTTTTATTATCTTTTAGCGTGTTCTACTATATATTTATAATAGGATCTAAAGATTTTAATACTAGCTCTCTTAGCTACTATAGCTTTTAATATTTCTTCGTCTAACTACTTAGTTTAGTTAACCTTAGTAGTAGTACTATATAATACCTAAGATATATTATTCCTATCTATCTTAACCTATACCTCTCTTCTATAAAGTGTTCGTTGTAACTTAGTAGTAGTAGACTAGTAGACTTTAGTAAAGTTATCTTAATCCTATTTCTTAAAGTCTACTTGAAATTCGTCTTAAAGAAGAAGGTCTTCGTTCTCTTCTTTAGTATACTCCTCTTCTCGTTTAGTAGTATATATCGTCTCTTCTATTAGAGTTAGTATATCTGCTATATTATTATTACTTAAATTAGTAGATATTATAGATGTTATTGAAAGTTTATTTATACTTTACTTAGTAGATGAAAGAGATATTAGGTTTTAAGTAAATAAGTGTCTTAGAGAGTATAAATTATCTTAGTAGATAAAAGGAGGTCGGTAAGAGATTAATATTCGTAATTAGCGCTTCTTATTTTAAGAAGCGTTTATAGTATATTGTCGAATTGAAAGTATTATTGAAAGTATTAGTACTAACGATTTTATATATAGTAGGCGTTTAAGAAGTCTCTTTAGAGAGAGGTAGAGGGTCGGTAGAAGGTTAGTAGATTAGTAAGAGGTCGATATTTGTAATTAGCGCTTCCTATCTTAAGAAGCGTTTACTGTTTATTGAAAATTATAGTAGAAGGAGTTATAATCGGAGAAGAGGAGTCTACTAGTAATATTAAGTTTACTTTTATATAAGTATATCTATAGTAGAAATATACGAAGTAACTGAGTATCTAATCTATACGTCTACTAATTAGTATTAGTATAACTTATAGTTATAAAAGTAATATAAAAAGAGTTATATTATCGTTTATATATACTAAGTAAAGCTAGCTACGATGCCTACTTAAGTAGCTCTTAAGCGAGAGAGTTACGTGTTCTCACGTGTTTCTACGTATACTAATCTAAGCAGCTATTTACTCTTAAATATATACTAATATATATATCTTATTTCTAAAGATAAAATAAAAAAATAAAAAATAGACTTATTTTATACTTATCTAAGTTTCTCTATTTAATATTATTAACTTCTTTCTAAGTTTTATTTACTTACTACTAGATCTATAATTAATATAAAAAGAGAAAAACTATTCTCTTAAATATTAATATTAATTAATCTAACTTAACTTAAGAGATTAGTAAATACTATTAGAACTATATTCTTACTTAGTAATTATAATAAAAATTCTAAACTTAAACTAGTTAATCTTTACTCTATACTAGCTTACTCTCTAGTTTAAATACTACTACTTTATTATCTAATAATCTTATACTTTTTATATCTTTTCTTAAGTTTTAAAAAAAGAAGAAAGTAGAGAAGATCTTTATCTTCGTATTTAATTTACTTAGAAAGAAAAGTCATATATATTTACTTTTTAAAAGAGCTATACTCTTATTAATTATACTAAGAAAAGAACTTTTAGTTTATCTAACTTCTCTCTTCTATCTCTATTATAATTTTTAAAATCTAGTATAAGAAATAAATAGAGTATTACCTACTATACTACGCTACTTAAGAGCTTTTAAGACTAACTTATACTCTACTCTACTCTAATTAGACTATTTTAAATACTACTTAAGTAGTTTTATAATACTTAAACTAAGAAATATAAAGAGTAGACTAAGTATTAGAATACTTTCTAGATTTTTTATAATTTCCTAAACTATTTTCTAAGTTATATTTAATAAATATAAATAAGAGTTTATATATAGATAAAAAGTCTTAGTATAAAGTATATAAAGTAGAAATAATATTAGATAATATAGATATAAGAGATATAGCTAGAATTAGCTATATAATATATAAAAGTTAAAAGAGTTATAACTAGATATATATAATAGCTTACTATTCTATATAGCCGAGATTATCTAGTATATATTATATATATAAGGTT
Source organism: Hymenoscyphus infarciens (assembly GCA_001414345.1). Lineage (NCBI taxonomy): Eukaryota > Fungi > Ascomycota > Leotiomycetes > Helotiales > Helotiaceae > Hymenoscyphus > Hymenoscyphus infarciens. Next base: position 121,470 of record LLCB01000137.1, read on the forward strand.
TTAGTAGTTATTATTTTATATTATCTAATTTAAAAAGGTTTTAGATCTTTTTATATTATCTAACTCTCTTTTATATAGTCTAAACCTCTTAGATATAGCTATATACTCTTCTATATTTAGAAAAGGCTTAATTTACTCTTTTCTTCTATATTAGTACCTAGTATTTATATACGTTATTCTACTGAATACACTTCTATATCTCTCTTTAATAGTAGTATATATCTCGTATTATTATAATATATAACTATAATTATTAGTTATAAGAAAGTCTTAGTACTTAGCTACTAAGCTCTAATATTTAACTATATATAATTATATAACTAGTCTTCTACTTTATATACTATCTAGTTCTATAAAACTATAATAAATTAAAAAAGTAAGTAATAAAACTCGTAATTTAGCTAAGGTTTACTTAGTAAGAAGCTTTAGATATATATATAAAATATATAAATAAGTAGTTAGCTAGATAGACGTATATATATAAGTAGATATATAAGTAGAATAAAGTAAAATAAAATAAAATAATAATAAAACGAATAAGCTATTAGAGACTTTATATATATTATTAATAGACTTTAGAAAGTATTATACTTATATATTTAAAACTATATATAAAAAAGATATTAGATAGATATTTTATATTTAAACTTTTTTATAATCTTTTATTTTAAATTCTAAGAGTTAAAAAAAACTATTGTTCTATATTTATCTTTTATTTAAATAATAGCTAAAATAAAAGTAATCTATTTATATAATAAGTAGAAACTACTCTAAGTACTACTCGAGTAGTTAAGACTAACTATATTACTCTACTTAGACTACTTAGAGTAGTACTTAAGTAGTTAAGTAGTTTATATTTATACTATTAAAACGTAGATATTCTAAAAGACAAAGAATAATAAAAGAGAAGATAAAGAAATATTTTAAAAGAGATATAATTTAAAATGATTATAATTTAATAAATTAACTAATAAGTATTATAAGATATTAGTAAAGAGCACTTTAAGCTAATATATAGATATATATATATATAATTATTATTATTCTTACGCTACGTAGGCTATAGGCCGAGCTCTAAGAGTAAGTAGTATATCTTCTATTCTAGTTTATATAGCCTTTTAGCTTATTCTTCTTTATCTCTTAAGCTTCTTTATAAGTATAATTCTCCTTTTCTTTAGTTCCTACTACTATCTATTTAAAGCTTATCTCTCTAACTTAGTAATATAGTAGAGAGGTATAGTAGATTAGTATATTTAACCTATTAAGATATATATTAGTAGTATAGAAGGTATATTTACCTTTAGAATTATTAGAGCTAAGGTCTTACCTTCTAGTATACCTTAGCTTTCTCCTTCTATTCCTCTCTTTCTTTTACCTCTTTCTTACTCTTCTCTCTCTTCTTAAGTAATTCTAGTACTAGCTTATACTCTTAGAGTCTTCTTAGCCTAAGTAGCTAAGTAGTTACTCTTAATACTAGTTTCCTATCTACTAGTACCTCTCTTAGGTCTTATAGATCCTTAATCCTCTTCTCTAGAGCTCTTATAAGCGTGTCTCTTTCTTATAGAATATCTTAGTAAAATAGGACTAGGTATCTTACTATCTCTCTACTACTTATATAAATATACTATAGTATAACCTAGTTTAATACCCTTCTTATAAAGAGGAAGGTGTTTAGTCCTATTATCTCTATTTATACCTAGATAAGTAGTAAGCGCTTTACCTTAGTAAGCTCTTTATAGACCTTTTATAGCTCTTACTTATCTAGGTCTACTTTATCTAACACTTCTATATATTATATTAAGTTCCTCTCTTAAGTCCTTCTTCTTTAAGTCTCTAAGTAGTTCTTCTATTCTATAAGTATAGTGTTATACTTAAATCCTACTCCTCTTACTCTCTACTCCTCTTCCTACTTCTACTTTACTATCTATAAGTATAGTATTACCTTCTCTATCTTCGTTAGTCTACCTCTTCTTCTTCTCTTTAGCTATATTACTATATATCTATAAGTATTCTAGATTAGTTCTCTTAGCTTAGACCTTTAGAACTTCCTCTTAAAAGTAGCTACTTATAAGTTAAGATATAAGTTAATTAGTATATAGTCTACTTTAACTTCTAAGCTCTAAACTAAGGTAGCTTTATATACTCTTATTACTACTTATAAGTATCCTAATTATTATATAAGAAAGCTCTTTACTATTCCCTTTATATTCCCTTCTTTTAGTATAGTATAGTACTACGCTAATGCTTTATATACTATTATACTCCTTATTACTACTACGTATATCTACCTTACTTAGTAGTAGTCTACTCTCTACGTCTTTCTAGTAAGCCTTATAAGTATAAAGGTCTATGTTATAAGCTTCTTCTAGACTCTTTCTTAATATACCTTCTAGTTTAGTTTCCTATTAAGCTCTACTTCTAAAAACCTTATATACTTAACTAGTATAAGCCTTATCTTCTTAAACTAGACTATCTCTCTCTATAGTACTCTTATTCTTATAAAGTATATAAGTACTATCTTTTCTAAGCTAAAAGCTATCTCTCGCTTATTTACCTACTTATTATATACTTCTTAGACTATCTTAAGTATCTTATAGTTTACTATTATACTTTTTAATATTATAAGTAGATTTATATCGTCTATAAAGCCTACTATAATAAGCCTATCAATTCTTACTAGGTCCTTATATAGTATTAAAGTAAAGAGGATAAATAGTATTAGTAATAGCACCGATTCTTATAGAACACCTTATTTAAGATCTCTTTTATTCGTCGATCGTCTATTAAAGAATAGTATAGCCTTTTATCTAGAGAGAAAGCTCTCTATCTATATTACTACCTACTATAAAACCTTCTTCTCTCTTAATATATAAAGTAGCGATATATAGTCTACTTAATTAAAGGCTTCTACTATGTCTAGTTAGGCTAGAGACATATAGCTCTTATTTTCTTATACTATATATATACTCTCTATTACTATTCTAATTACTAGCTCTATATTTTAGTACTTCTAGTTACCTATCTATAGCCTTAGTAGTATTACTATTTTCTCCGCGAGCTACGTAAGCCTTTAGTCTACTATTACTTTTTCAAGGATCTTATCTATATATATATATATAATTACTTTAGATATATAGTTAATAGATAGAGAGATAACTAATAGATTATTAATTACTTTTTAAACTAATACTAGTTAGTAAGTATATATAAATTAAAAATAGTAGTTAATACTTATATAAGATTACTATAGTAGTTATATTTAAATAAGCTATTAGATTTAACTTATCTTTACTTAATAATATATTTAGAAAAGTAGCTATTAATATAATAGTCTACTATCTTAAATAGCCGAGTTTAGTTACTATATATATAAGGTTTTAGTATTATTCTCTATATTTAAAAGGTTTTAGACCTTAGTATTATTTAATCTCTTATATATAGATAGTTAACTCTCTTATAATTAGACTATTTATATATATATAAGTTTAGATAACTAACTCTAAAGATCTAAAACTAAAAGCTATATAATATAGACGTCTAAAGCCTAACTAGTAAGTAAGCTTAGTAAAAAACAAAGAATAAGTTTAAAATTAAAGTAATAAAAGAAAAGATTAGAGAAAATAGCTATAAAAGCTTAGTTAGGCCTAATTAAGTTAGCTTCTCTATAACTAAAGAAGAGAATAGAGAAGACTTTACTTTAAATAAATATATTTATTAGTAAATAAGAAGATAGAGGTTTTAAGTAAGGTTTTAAGATCTTTAAAGATATTTAAAAGTGGTTTAAAGACTTTAGAAGCTTTAAAAAGATATAAAGTTATAAATATAGGTTTTTTAGACTTAAGGTTTTAGAGTTATATAAGTAGATAAATTATATCTAAGAAAGAGAAAGTATTTTATTAAAAGAAATTTCTTAATACTTAAAAATTATACTAAGTCTTATCTAAGTATATAATCTAATATCTAAAATATAAGGTTTTATTCTATTAAAATCTAAAAAATATTATTAATCTTTAAAAAGTTTATATAAGTCTAAAATAATCTAAAGAATTAAATAAAAACTTACTAGATTAACTAAGTAAATATTTAAAAAGAAAATAATAAAATTATATAATTAAAAGAATTATAAAATAGATTAGAATATATAACTCTAAACTAATCTAAAAGATAGATATTTATAAGAGATTATAAAGTAAATATAGAGTAGGCTATAGAGTAGACTATAGATTAAGTTAGATAATCGCTTAATTACGTTTCTAAGAGTTAAACTAGACGATATAAAAGACTTAATAAATTTAAACTTAATTTCTAGCTATAAGAGTAAAAAAGAGCTATATAAACTCTTATAGTAAATATTTAAAGCTTCTATAGTATATAAATAGAAGAGTTACTAGAATATTCTAAAGATCACGTATTCGTATAACTAAGTCTTCTAGATATTGCTAAAAAGAACTAGTTATAAGCTAAGAGTTATAGTCTATTATACTATAAAACCTAATAAAAAGACTTTAAATCGTCTATTTACTATTAATATTATAATAGTAATAGTAGTTTAGAATTTTATAAAGAAAATCTTAAGTATAACTATAATAGTAGTAATATAACTTATATTCTCTATATCTATTATAAAACTAATTAAACTAAGTATTTAACCTTATATAACCTAAGCTATAGCTCTTAATACTAAAATACTAGAGTTTATTTAAGTTATACTAGTAAGTATTATAATTCTAAATAAAGCTCTAGTTCTAGTAGACTATTAGTAAGTAATATAACTTAGATAAGGTTTTAATATTATAATACTAATTAAACTAAGTATTTCATCTTATATAACCTAAGCTATAGCTCTTTATAGTAAAATATTAGAGTTTCTTTAAGTTATACTAGTAAGTATTATAATTCTAAGTAAAGCTTTAGTTCTAGTAGACTATTAATAGTAATATAACTTATATATTAGATCTATCTTATTTTCAAGCTATTCTCTTCTCTTATATAGCTATCTTTATATATATAACTAAATCTACTCTATTAGATTTATATCTAGTAACTAAGTAGAATAAAGAAGCTACTAAATAGAATAATAGTCTAAAACACTATTAGTTATCTTATAAGAATATAGCCTAGTATATTCTATAGCTAAGCGTATAACTTTATCTCTTCTCTTTTTATATAACCTCTTATACTAAGAAAAGAGCTTTAGTTTAAGATATTTCTTATAAAGCTAGTACTAATATATATTTCTCTTATCTCTATTTTTATAGCTATATCTCTTTAGTTTACTATATAACTTATCTAATTTAGTAGAACGCGGTTCTAATCTGATATTTCTAGCTCTAATATAACTAAATAATTAAATTCTTATTTTATTCTTTAAACTCTACTAAATTATATAATAATATAGAAATTTAATAATAATTTACTTATAAACTTATATTTAAAAAGCTTTACTAGAAGAATAATTATTTTAGCGAGTATATAAGCTAAGTTTCCTCTATCTACTCTTACTACTTCTACTACTTCTAGTACTAAAAAGTCTACTAAAAAAGCTTTTAAAAAGCAGGTCTCTTAAGTATACTCTATAGACGTGTTTCTTAATAATAAGTATAATCTCGACTTTATTAAATATAAGATTAGAAGAAAAGATAGAAAGAGAGAAACTACTTCTATACGTAGAATAAGAAGTATAAAGAGCTTTACTTTAAATTTTAATATCTTAGTACTTCTAAACTAGTTTAGTAGTACTATAGTTTAAAGCTACTTAGATTTTAGTATAATTCTAATCTAAATAGAAGTAGTTTTAAACGAGACTTCTAATTACGTCTATACGTAATTATAAGCCTAGTATCTCTTCTTTTCTCTTTTTTAATAATTAAATTTAGCTTTTTTAAGAGATAGCTATACTATATTAGTCTTAGCTAAAGATACTTCTATATTCTTAATCACGTATATTATTTCTAAGTTATATATATAATAGAGACCTTAGTAAGAACCTAGCTAGATAGTACTAAAGAATTATTTATTAGAATACTCTTTAACTATCTCTAATTATATATCTTTATAATAGTACTTATCTATTTTCTATAAGTACTAATTCGCTCTTTTATCTAGTTCTATATATATTATAATAGCGTTTATAAATATAACTTTTAATTAAATCTTCGTCTAAGAGATACTTTACTAATTTAATATATTATATTATAATCTTAGAGATACGTTTAAGCTTTAATTCTCTTTTTATAAAAAAGTAACTAGTATTAAATAAGACTTATTAAAAAGATAATTTAGCTATGTTTTTACTCTTATCTCTATTACTAGTTAGCTTTAGATATTTATATATTTAGGATTTATTAAGTAAAGTAAGTAAAGAAAGTAACTAATTATATACTTAAGTAAAAAGTCGATTTATTTAAAGTTTTAAAATATCTAGCTAACTCGCTATATAAGGTAGTCGTAGCGATCTTAAATTCGTATTAACTTAATAAAAGTCTCTATAATATTTAAATAATTAAAAGTTATCTATATACTATTTTAAAATTAATTAGATTACGATTATAAGCTTTTAAAGAGAGTCTTAGTAAGTCTTAGTAGGTCTTAGTAAGCTACGCTATCTTTTTATTAAGATATAGTAATAAATTAGTACTAAAAATCTATATATAGCTACTTTTTAGAATTTATTACTTCTTAATATACGAATTAAATACTTATTCTATTATAAATATAGCTCTTTACTAGTCTAATTTTGATTATATCTAAGAATTACGATTTTCTAACTATTAATTATTAAGTAATTAATTATTTAGATTATATCTTTAGAGTTACTACGTTTTAGAGTCTAACTTATATAGTAAGTTAGTAGAGAATCTTAAAAAAAAAATTTAATAAGACTTTTACTTAATTATATAATTAGCTTATTAACTCCTCTACTTTAACTTACTTTACTTATAAAGACTTAATATATATATCTCTAAAGCTAACTAATACTCTAAAGTCCTAGCTTATAAAGATATATAATATTTAAATTTTAATAAAACTCTTATAAATTAGTAGCTTTTATAATAATCCTTCTTTATAGCTTAGTTTTAAGTTTAATATATTAACTAGAGTAAAGCTTATTTTACTTTTATTTTAAGTCTTTAGCTCTATATAGTATTATTCTAAGTATAAGTAGTATTATTTTTAGCTCTCTTTTTTATATCTCTAATACTATTCTCTAAAATAGATATATAATCTAGATTATCTTATATTTAAAGAAGTAACTCTTACTTATTAGTATTCTATTTACTTCTAATAATAATAATAGTATACTACTAAATAGAGACTTTATATTAACTAGTCTTTTATTTAAGAACCTAGTAATCTTTAGATTTCTAGTATTTTTTTACTATTTTATATTATAGTTATTAATTGATTATAAGTAGATATATAAGTGGTTTTCGCTTAGTTTTAATACTAAAAGCGTATTAAAAAGTAGTAATAAGCTAAGACACGTTTAGAAAATACTACGTCTAGTATTACTAAGATAATTCTAGTAGAAGCTTATTATATAATTAATAATAATTTAAAACTAAATAGATTAGTATTACCTTTTATAGTATATAGAGTATAAACTTATATATTAAGTAATAATCTCTTTTATACTAATATAATATATATACTTTTATAAAATAAAAGACTATAATTAAGATAAAAAGTAGTATTAAGTTCTACTATACGTTTAAGATTATAACGGCACGAAATACACACTATAGGAGAAGAGGTATATAGGAGTACGTTCGAGACTAAATAACGTATATAAAAACTAGGCTCTATAAACATCTATATATAAGAGGTCGAAGACTACTAAGTCTTAATAAGAATAATAACCGAGTCCTTCTTAATATAGCTACTAAAATAATAAGGGCTTTAAAGCTAAATATATAAGACCTTGAAGTAAAACATATAATATTCGATTCTTACTCTCTTTAGTACCTTCTATCTTATAAGTCGTAGGAGTATCAGTAGTCGTAGAGGTATCGGCAGTTTCACGAATGCCGACAATTTAGAATAGCGTGCTATTATAAAGATACTTCTAATTAATTAATAAACTAGACTAATAATCTCTTATTTAAAAGACTTTATATCTACTAGTTATAATATTAAAGAGTAGTATACGAGATGAATTCTTCTAATAATAGTTAGTCTAAGTACCTAGGTATATATTTATAGTTATAGAAGAGAAGATAAGAACTACGTTAGTACTAGTAGTAGTTTAGAAAGAAACAATAGAGGTTTAGAGGTAATAAAGAGAGAGCTTATAGCGCTTATAATACCTAATTAGGTAAATACGTGAAGCTTTCGGTGTTAAGTGATAGAAAGTTAGAGTAACTTTATTAATTTGTTTTTGAGGTTTAAAGTGTCTATTGTCGTCATATTGTTCAGAAATATGAGAGGAAATCAGGCTCTTTCTTGTCTGTGAATTGGTATCGGGACTCGGCTCTAACCTCTTTTTTACTTGTCATCATCAGATCAAGTGCTCTCTTGATATAATCCTGTATCTTTTATGAATTAATCCTCTCAAAGGCAACTGTTGACTCTGCTACCCTCGGACATTTTCTGTTTCATACACATTTACCTCTGTCACAAGTAGTTGCAAAAAAGGGTTAGCTCGCGATGAACAATAAAAGCGGCAGTTTATAGTTCAAAAGTAACCCCGCTATATAGTAACGGAAGTTGGTTATTCCAAATATCTGGGTGCATTTTAAATTGTTTCAAGTGTTTAGAATAATTGACTTGAATTACCTAGGTACCACCCTAGAGAGTTGGAACAACGAGAACTTGAGGCAGGCGCGAACCCCAAGTATCTACGGCTGCTTTTAATCTCCGTCGCAAAGGTGGTCGGTCGGTCAGCTTCCTCCCAACTCAGCATGTCTAACACGTAAAAATTACCTCGAGAGAATGATGCCTTTGTGATTGAACAATTACTTCCGATGTCCAGTTCCAACTCAAGGGCAGTTATTTTCGACTCCTTTGAAAGGGGTGAGGCAGCAGAGTGGATCCATCCGATTTCAACGAAAACCCCAAGAATCCATGGATCCAAGGTGGCGGGCACGAACCAACAAGTTTTATATCTGCACCCCTGTTTTCAGAAGCGAAATGAGTTAGAGATCTAAGGAGTCAAAAGCCTAGACATTAAAGGTTAAATGGAAAGCTATATAGTTATGCCTTGGCGCCCAATTCTGATCAGTTTTCCAATTGATGTTTGTTCATGTATTTTCGACATGGCACGTGCAATAGTTCCCACTTCATGGCTGCGAGTCGCGATTATTTCGTTTTCGTGTTCAGTCTTGCAATTCTCCGCGACGGCATGTCAGGTACCGCGTTTATCTAATGTTTGCTCTTTTCCGGGTTTGTCGCGTCTAGAGAGCGCTGGTCGGGTGCCGTTGTTTGGGAACGAGGAAGATGAACAAATTCTTGATGGTAGGTAAATTTCTGAGCCTTGGTTCTTTATTCCTGTTAACTCGCCGCAGAGCCGTACACCGTTTATGAAGTCAGGCCATCAAAGAACAAGGGCCTCGGGGTATTTGCAAAGCATGCTCTTAAAAGAGGCACTGTGATAACTATCGAGAACCCTCTCGTCGCTATTCCCCTACCAGAAATGGTGCCAGGCCAGGGCTTCAAAATATTGGACATGATCACAAGTCTCGAAACAGCATATAACGACCTGTCTTCAACTGACCAAAACGCTTTTACCGACTTGCACGACTTTCGTTTTCCCTCGGAAGAAAACCAGAACAGACTTCTCACGATATTCCGAAGCAATGCATACAACACAGGTGACAGTCGAGTCGGTTTATTTCCTAAAATCGCCAGGATAAATCATTCATGCACACCAAATTCTGGGAATGAATGGGTTGAAGGAGCTGGTCATCGAGTTATCTACGCATCGAGAGACATCGAGGAAGGAGAGGAGATCACGGTTTCTTATATACCACTTCTCAAGAGGACTGCAGATCGACAATCGAGACTAGGTCAATACGGCTTCATATGTGATTGTTCCGCTTGCCAGTCAGGAGAGGGAGACAAGCGACGAACTAAGATTGCGGATCTGCTTGAGAATCTCGAAATGAAATCGAAAGCTCTTCCCAGTAAGAAGGCTGCGACGAATGAGAAATCATCGCTCAAAGCGCTAAATTTATTGAGTCTCGTCGAAGAAGAAGGGTTGAACGACTATCTTTCCCGCGCTCAGCATCTTGCAGCTGTATTCAGTCAACGAAGCGGACATGCTAAACTGGCTCAGAAATATGCTGCGATGGAAATGGAGACTCAATTAATTTCTCAAAATCCGGAAGGAGTCCTCAAGACTAGGAATTTTATTGCTAAACTCAACAAAGCTACGAAGTAATCGTTCGGAATCAAGACAGCGGAAGCCAACAAGGAAACCAGAGGAGAGTATGTTCACGTGATGCTACCCCCTCGCACGCAATATGTACAGAGCTTACGCAAAGGCTCTCTCTACCTATCAACAGCTTTTATTCACAGCTCAGCGCCAGAGAGCCGGCCAGCCGAATTTGTGTGCGGGGAAGCGATAAGATATCTTCTGACGCTGATTTGTTCAAACGTAACATTTGAATTGGTTCGCACGTCAAGCCAACATATTGTTGCATCATTCTCCTGGTATTACTCGTATGTTGCCAGTACTATGTCTTCGAGCCCATTACCAAGAAACCCCCACCAATATTGCTTGTGGCTGAAGTTTATAGAACTTCAACGGGATGGTAATCGCAACATTGCACCGCATGTTCACGGATTTTGGCTGTTGATCCCACCTATGGTTTGAGGAAACCGGTGACATCAGTTTCTCGATTCTGATATCATCTTCGTGGGGGAACTAATTGCGGGGTCAATTAGGAATATAACTGCACAACGGAGCACTCACAATAACAGCGCTGGTCGAACCGGATTTTTTTCTGAAGCATATCGACATCCTAAAAACGCCTCGACAACATGGCACCTTCAATCACGGAGACAGTGTCTGAAACTGCGGAGCAAGTTAAAGAGAAGATCAGCTCAAAACCTTTAGTGACTAAGAATGAACCCAAGGTCAAGGACGAAGCACCAGCCGTCCAAGAACCTACCCCCGAAGCCAACACCAAGAGGCAGCCGTTGAAACTTTCAGGAGCATTGGACCATTTCGAAAGTTTTGATGTCACACCAGTCATCGGACGGGAATTCGTTGGCGTCAATCTAGCAAAATGGCTTCGAGCTCCCAACTCAGATGAACTAATTCGAGATCTAGCAATCACTAGTAAGCAAATTCTCTCACCTCCCTCTTTCCATTGCTTAAAAACCTAACGTCAAACCAGTCTCCCAACGTGGTGTCGTCTTCTTCCGCAAACAAGACGACATAACAAACGACCTCCAAAAAGAGCTCGTCCAAAGACTAGGCGAGCTCTCCGGCAAACCCTCAACCTCGAAACTCCACATCCACCCGGTTTCAAACTCAGGCCGCGAACTCGGCGGAAAAGACGATGAGATAAGCGTCATCTCCTCAGAACAAGCGAAGAAAATCTACAGCGATAGGCTGCTCTTTCAATCTGAGAAGAAGCAGAGTGGGAAGGAGGGATGGCATTCTGATATTACTTTTGAACCTATTCCTAGTGATTATGCTTTGTTGAGACTTACGCAATTACCGAAGACTGGTGGTGGTAAGCTTATTCATATTTGGGTTGAGGTTTTTGATGAATGCTAATTGGGATAGATACTCTCTGGGCTTCTGGTTACGAACTCTACGACCGAATCTCAACTCCCTATCAAAAGTTTTTGGAAGGTCTCACAGCAACATATGCCCAACCCCTCTTCCTCTCCGCCGCCCAAAAGAACAATTTCAAAATCTACACCGACGCTCGCGGAGCCCCCGAAAACGTCGGCGACGACCTTCAAGCCATCCACCCCGTAATACGTACCAACCCCGTTACCGGTTGGAAATCTGTCTTCGCAGTAGGCCACCACGTCCAACAAATCAACGACCTGACGAAAGAGGAGAGCAAGACTTTATTAGATTGGTTTTTGAGATTGTTGGTTGATAATCATGATTTGCAGGTTAGACATCGATGGCAGAATCAGAATGATTTGGCGATTTGGGATAATAGGAGTGTGTACCATGCTGCTACGCCGGACTATATTCATGAGGGTTATGGGGAGAGGACTGGGCAGAGAGCTGTTAGTCTCGGGGAACGGCCGTATTTAGATCCGGAGAGTAAGGGGAGGAGGGAGGCGCTTGCTGCTGAAAAGGAGAAGAAATAGGTACCTGGTTGAGGTTTAATTGTGAGATAGTTGGTTTGGTTTTTTGGGGTGCAATTTGGTGGTTGAGGACCAGATAGGTAGCATGAGATTTAATTCGGACGTACATGTATTCAAAAAATCGTTGAGCGTTTGAAAGTGATGCGAGAGAATTCGATCAATGCGAGTGGGCTGTTGATTTACAGGTTAGCCAACCTAATGCACTCGTTTTCTCTCTATTAATCAGACCAGTTATCAGATCGCAAGATGGTGTGATGAATCTCTCAGTGGGGCCAAACAAAAATCCTCGCAAGAAAGCTTTTAATTTACAAGTAACTCAAACTGATAAGTTTGGGTGCCAAAATAATGAGTAATGGCTTACTCGTAGCTTACTCGTAGTGTTCATAAAAAGGATGTGAATCACGTGTCAAGCTTCAGCTCTTCAAGCCTCACATGCGAGGCACCACAAGCTTCTCAAAGCAGCCTCGTCATCCCCATCAAAAAATAAATCTCCATCAACCTCAACCAGCACCATTAACCTCAACCAACACCATTGACCTCCACATCCTATCGAACTTCAACACGCCTCCCATCCTCTCAATCTCCAAATCACAATCACAAACATGCCACCAAAGCACCAACAATTGGGCGTCGCACGCGGAGGAGCCCCCCGTCGTGGAGCAAGCAACCAGGGATATTTCGGAGCTGCTTATAATGCCGTCACATCAAAGGAGAACAGAAGTGTTGTGCAGAGTATTGGAATTTTCACAGTGAGTAGTCCTTTTCTATTCCTAACCTTTGCCTTAGTGTTGGCGATGTCTTCGCAGCACACTGCAGAAGTGGGAAATGGGTATTGGGTAAGAAATGAAGCTAACCAATTCTTCCAGGCCGCAGTAGCATTCTTCTCGAGTTCATGGAGCGAATTCATTCTACCTCCTCTATAAACGCGACGCAAATCGGGGGATGGAACGAATATGGGCGATGACATAGAGATTACGATCGATGGGCGGACTGTACAAATGGTTTTGATACGATACGATGGGGATGGCTTGGCGAGGTGTATGATAGGGGAAGAAGACTTCTGCTGAGGGGGAGAGACCAGCGGATAAATGTGTAATACAAGTTTGGGGGCATCGCAAATTGGCGTTGAGTGGTTTCGTATCTGTGTCAATGGAATGGATCTCAACTTTATGATGGGTCTTGATTTTTTCTGCATGTGAGACTTTAGGGCTGATGAGCAAGCTGAGGCAACGGTGATGAATTCGGTATTTGGATGAATGCGTGGAATGCAAGGTTGCACTGGGTCGCGAGGGTTGGAGGGTGGCGCTTGTTTGGTAAGTGCCACATCTTGCGTCAACAGATGCAGTAAGTGTATCTGACTCCCTCAGTCCAGGATTTCATTCTATCATCTCGATATTCCAGCTCTTATATCGCACAAGCTACCTCGAAACTCGATTGTCGTGCACCTTATTCTCGTACCACGCCCAACAGATGCTGAGAAAACTAATCAAGTGTGTTCAATTCAATATTGCATGGCAAAACAGATCAACACATACCTATTCTCCATCCCGCAGGGAAATCAAAAAAATTAGTTGGGCATCGGATCGAAATTATTGCTTACCTTTGCCATTAACTTTCCAATCAACTCATGTATATTCAGTTCTCGTTAATCTGCGCTCTACTTGCTGCTTCTGTTCAAATTTCTTGGATTTCAGTAGTGTTTCCCTCCTCAGTTTTGTATCAATCTTTGTCTGGCTATTTCTTTCGTTCCTTTGTATATTATATCTCCCAAACTTAAATATTTTCAAGGGGCATCATTTTTTGTTTCTTCCTAAACCATCATATCAACATTCTTAAGTCGCGCTGTCAGAATTATGTCATTATACTAGAAGGAGAAGTACCCTTTCATGTACACCGAGATTTATTGCCTCCCGAAGTCAAGCAGCTTCTGGGTAGAAGTTACAGGGTTTTGGATTCAATTTTGTCCTGGCGTGCTTCTATATCATTGCAGTACTTTGTGAGTTCGTCATATCCTTGTACTCTTCTTGTTCAGGTGGGAATTTTGAATTCGGGAATGGACTTGCAACTGGGCACAAAAGGCGGGGAAGTCTCTCCAACGAAGCCATATCCCCATATTTTTCAACATGTGCTTTCATACCCCGGGTCTAGGGTTTCAAGGCAAGGAAGTTGTTCACTAGCCCTTGATAAGAAGATTGTGCCAGTTACCGGTGCAAATACAGGCAAGTCTGTCTGCTGACTCTTCTATTCTCGGCTTTTATTCAAGGTTGTCCTTGCCAGGTGTGTCTTTTATTTGAAGTTTACCCTAAACACATCAAGCGAGTGTGAAAGGAGGGCCTCGGATAAGTATCTCGCATAGCGAACCAAGGAATTTGACTACTTTTGACTGGGTGGTGGGATTATCTCGATATTCTGTTACAGATCGCTTATTGAAACATTTTCACGGAGGAAAAGTTTACTGTAGTGTATGTTGGCCAAATTGTTTCTTTCAGCCATCTCCATAAGCAATATATTTCCGACTGCTTTTTTTTTTTTTTTTTTTTTTTTTTTTATCTAGTTTTTTTTGCTTCCAGAGAGGCTACGTTGCTTTTTAACTTAAACTTAGCTCTATAGATAGTCCTAAGGATAAGATAGGACTACTAGAGGTTCGTAGGATACACCGCGTATAGGTATCGAGTCTTTGTATCCCTATATTTCCGACTGCTAAGTTTTGAATTTCATGTGTTACTTTCTTGGATAGCAGGTCACATTATGAAAATTTCAAAACTTCTTTGCTGTTTCAAGATGTTGCGAGGTTATACTTGTAAACTAGGGAGACCTTGATGGCATGGTACAGCCCTGCGAAGTAGCCCGGGTAAATCTTACACAGTCACGTGTAGTACTGGGTTTTCCCGGGCAGGTCAGCATTTTTGACAACCACGCCCTTCCGGATTTAGTTCATTAAGGTCAAATACAACACTGTCAATCAACACTCTCAATCACTACCACGTCAACTCCTTGAGACAGTCTCAACATCCCATCGCCATGATCGTGTTCGCTTTGCGCCTTCAGAACCGCATGTTGCCTACCTGACCCGACGTCATGTAACCCCCCGCCAACATGCACGCGGGGAGCACGCGACAACGCGAACCCACCAATGAAAGGATAAATCAGCGGAACAGCCGGGCTTACGAGAAGCTTTACAACAGAGGAGCTTTTGCTTCGTTTACAACATATTTGCGCTGAATCTTTCAAAGCCGCGAAAAAGCGATCCGCTCATGGAGAATTGGGAGTTTCAGCGATATCTTTCCCCGACTTGAAACCTAAGCCGACACTCAAAAATGCGGCCGAGAGAGATCTTCACACGCAGGCCGCTTGACTCTTGAGCAAACACTCTAGGATACTGATAGATACTGAATAGGCAACCTTCTGGAAGAATTCGTGCATCCTTCGCTGCACAGCGGGCGCTATTCTGAGGCGCAAGGGGATTGCCGTGAGAGGTCGGTCGCCTTGAACTTGGCCCCGCGTGATGAAGCTCACCAAGCTCACCAAGATCACCATCAAGAACAACCAGAGAGGAGCGGGAGCTGGAGGGGGAATTATTCCCCGTACCTTCAACCCTGCTTCTCATCACGCCACTGCGTTGTCAACGACGTCGCTTTCCATTCGCCAAGATGGCGCAACCAGAAACAACATATATACCCAAGAGGCTTTCGATTCAACCCGTTTACCTTCCTGTTGCGATCATTTTCCTGCCACATCGCGGGGGGTTTCCAGGTTGTATATGTTTCCGACATGCGATACTAGTATGGTTAGCTAGCAGCTAGTCGACCACCCTATGATCCCAGAGTCCAGTCGCATGGTTCCTTCCTGAAGGAACGAATCCCCAATTGATGGTAATCCTTATCAGGAGGAGTTGCTAACATAATACAGGAACTCCGTATATAACACCTACATCAATTCCAAACCCAAGCGCTGAAACATTCGGTCTACGAGAACGAGCAGGATGACCATGAGGTTGTATTCACAACACCGTCCGGCTGTTCTGCGTATCTTTGGCGTCCCACATTGAGCATCCCGCGCACCGCAAGACAGGGTTCTCCTCCTCCAGGGTCCAAATAAGCTCGATTTCGTTCCCCGCTGAATACTCCATAGACCACCATAGACACGCGTATTTTACTGTAGTAGGCGACAGATACTGCCATAAACTGAACGAGTCCGACGATTTGCAGGCCATCTCTCGGGGTTATTATCGTATCTGGGGTCTCCATTTCTCAAGGGCTAAACCCGGTCGGGGGTGCATGTCCGTTCGAGGCGGGCCGACTTCAATTACGGGTCATTCCAAAAAGGATCCAATCGAAAGCCAGATCGTTTTTCTTCCAGAACAATTCCTGCTTTACCTTAGCCAGGGAGGAGCGGATTCCAATTGACTTCTCCAGCTTATCACGCCACACCCCGGTTCGCCTCCACAGATGCGAAATAATCGAGTGGCTGGTGGGGACGTGCCGTCGATTCGAGCCCTCACGACTCGACAGTCGAGTTCGCTAGAACTACTTTCTGGTTTTTACATCATTCGCTAAAACCTCAACTGCCAACTCCAACCGCTTGGAACTTCGTACTCCGTAAGTGTAGAAATGTTGATGGCGAAAGGCAACATGATTGGCTTCCACAATCAGCCTCTTCCGGGCCTAGTCTCAATGGCCTCCTGTCATTCGCTGAGTAGCCTCCCTGTCGCAACGGCTCTTATCTGTGGATCTCAAGGAGGCAATGGGATGAGACATTGCAGTCTGCAATGCATGGAGCTTTAGCGGGGATTTCACGAGCAAACCTTCGCTTCGTCGGACCAACAAGGATTCATGAAGCTTCGCCTCTTGTGCGCTGCTTGTTGTGTCTGGGCGATCCCAGTAAATCTTCTCTTTAGTCCGACTTTCGACTCCTCGGTCACGCCGTCTAGCCAGTGAGCATCAAGGTAGATGCCCTGCAAACCTAGTCGAGATCACCACCGAGCTCCAATTTCTCTACTTATCGTCTATCTAACAACCCGGCGCAAATGCGTATCTACTGTCAGTCCCCAAACAGTTAGACGGAAATTTGTCCCAATATCAAGTGGATGGCAGGGGAAACATGTGCGTGGGTAGTTCCCGCTCCATGGTCCTCTACTTAAGTCGCCCTCCTTCCCAGACCATTTAGAGATCATCCCCTTCATCCATTCCGACCCCTCTCTTGTAGAGTCAACTTTCATTTCACATTCATCTGTTTGTTTGGAAGATCAAAGTCAAGATGGACGGTAAAGACACCAAATATGAGGCGTCCACGACGCCGTCGCCAATCCCAGGCGACATTGAGATGGGAGAGACCGACAAGCTACACAGAGCCCTCAAAGGTAGACACATGCAAATGATTGCAATTGGTGGTTCTATTGGAGCTGGTCTTTTCGTTGGTTCGGGTGGTGCTTTGGGATCGGGTGGTCCAGGTGCTTTGGTTATTGATTTCATGATTATCGGTGTCATGTTGTTGCTCACGGTTAATGCTATGGGAGAGCTTGCTGGTACGTCTTTCGACTCGCATTATTGATTCCCAGCTAACAAATCCTAGCTCTCTACCCTGTCGCTGGTTCTTTCTACAACTACTCTATCCGCTTCATCGATCCTGCCTGGGGTTTCGCTATGGGTTGGAATTACGCACTCAACTGGTTGATCGTCCTCCCTTTCGAATTAACAACTGCTGGTATTACAATCGCTTTTTGGACGGACCCAGAGGATACTGGATCTCCTTCAATCAACGTTGCTGTCTGGATTACCATCTTCTTGGTTATGGTTACCGCCATCAATTTCTTTGGTGTGAAGGGATACGGAGAGGTTGAATTCATTCTTGGTCTCATCAAGGTTGTTGCCATCATTGGATTTATCCTTTTGGGTATAATCATCGACTGTGGTGGTGTCCCAACCGACACCCGCGGGTATATCGGCGCGAAATACTGGCATGAGCCAGGAGCGTTCCGCAACGGTTTCAAAGGTTTCTGCTCTGTGTTCGTCACTGCATCATTCGCCTTTGGTGGAACTGAGCTTGTCGGTCTCGCAGCTGCTGAGTGCGCCAACCCAAGAAAGACCATCCCAAAGGCCACCAAGCAAGTCTTCTGGCGGATCACCCTCTTCTACGTTATCTCCTTGTTCATTCTCGGTCTTATCGTTCCATCTGATGATGACACCCTCTCCAAGGCTTCCGGAGGACACACCCGTTACTCTCCATTCGTCTTGTCCTTCAAGCTCGCTGGTATCAAGGTTCTCCCATCTGTCTTCAATGCAGTCATTACTTTGAGTGTCATCTCAGTCGCCAACTCCTGCACTTTCGCCTCCACCAGAACTGTTCAAGCTCTTTGCGCCGCTGGTATGGGACCAAAATGGGGAGCCAAGGTTGACTCCAAGGGTCGTCCATGGGTCATTCTCATCGTTGCTCTTGCTTTCGGAGCTTTGGCATATGTTAACATTGCCCCACAAGGAAGTGAGATTTTCACCTGGTTACTCTCCATCTCCGGTCTATCCAACTTCTTCACCTGGGGATCTATCTGTTACGCACACATCCGATTCCGTAAGGCTTGGGCCATGAACGGTCGTACCGTTGATGACCTCCCATTCGCTGCCATGTTCGGTACCACTGGTTCATGGATCGGTCTCGGTCTCAACATTCTCTGCCTGATCGCCCAATTCTACGTCTCTCTCTTCCCTATCGGAGGAAAGCCAGATGCCAAGGCCTTCTTTGAGAACTACCTCGCTGCGCCAATTGTCATCGCCTTCTTCGTTGGTTACAAGCTCTTCTACAAGCAATGGTCCATTGGTGTCGATCTATCTCTCATCCAAATCGATGAGGGTCGTCGTGATTTTGACAAGGTTTCATTCGACGAGGAGATGGCTGCCGAGCGTGCTGAGCAAGCTACCTGGCCAGCGTGGAAGAAATTTTACAACAAGTTGTTTTAGACGGATCAAATTTTTGCTTTTTGCGCTGCAATGGGTTGTACAAAAGTATAATGGGATGGTATCAATTATTTACCACTAGACTGGGGTTTGGGATGGGATACAATAATTTCCTGGGGATTAGATATAGTCTCTTTGTGTTCTAGATAGTTGGATCTGTAATATACCCAAGAACTGTTATTTCAAACATCTAGTCTTTCAAAACTTTGCCTCTGTGATTTTCCCGCCTCCCTTTGACTCTTCCGTCAATTTAAGAGTGCCATGCCACTTCCTCCCCTCAAAAACTAAAGCAGATAGGCCACAAGAAAGCTAGGCCAACACCAAATCTCATTCTTATTCCTTCCATGCATACACCTTCCAAATTCCTTGCCGCTTCCAGTTTTCTTACCACGGTTTCTTACTCCCCCCCCCCCTAATTAAATGTCCTTTCTGATAGCTGGGAACCATAAAATCGTACGGGTGTTGCACTAAAAAAAAAGAAGGTTCAGGTCTAACGTTCATTTAGGGGTGTTCTTGCAATTCACCCTCCAAAGGATAAATGAGCACTGTTTTTACGCCAACCTAAACTAACTTGAAACCATTATTTTGGTGACAAAAGTTTGTAAAAATAAAAAGATAACTCTAAACAAGGGTAATATACTTTTCTGGTGAATTGACCGAGTACTTATTTAGCATGCAGCTTTCCGTTGCATACAACTACTCGCATCCCCGCTAAGCCGGAAGGTTCCCTGACCGCCTTCCTTGCAGAGCACTTACAGTACCTCCCTCTTACGAAAGGCCACCGAAATACTTTCCTTTCTTGGTCTAGTGTCACACTTCCCCGGATGTTCCTCCGTACTAGCCGCTTGTGGAGTAGTATAAGGCAATCCTTGCTTTGTCAAGTACGGACATGCTAATTTAAGTTTCTAGCTTCCTTTTAGTCTTCTTCTACTGCTTCTAGCGTCTTCTAGCGTGGCGTTTTAGGTACAGTACGGAGTACCCAGTAAGTACCCCGCGTCTGGGGTGCATATTTTTTATGTAATACCCCATTTTGGGACGGGGTCCAAGCCACTGTCCCTCGGCAGCTGGAAACTAGTGCTATTTCCAAGCCCTCAAGTATGGGGAAATTACGTATTTATTCCTCGTTTCTGTCATGAAGGTTGAAAGCTGGAAAGGCTTTCTCTCGGTCAGTGTTTTGTGTCAATTTTATGTTGATCGTTCAGGAGGCTTTGAGGCTTCTTGGCGATGGCGAATTCCTCCTTCGTTTCTTGTGCATGCGGGACCGGGACATGCGGGAGCTGAGGGACTGAGCTGTGGAATCGCACCACAGGCATGCGGATTTAACCGAGCCCGAGCCTTAGGAGGGCCAGGTCATAACGTTATAACCAGCCCTCCTAAGGGCCATATGACTCGTCTAACGTCGGTATAACCACGTCGCCTTTTAAGCTTTGTCAGCGCGTAGGGGGTCACGTGTATAATCAGCCTTTGACAGCATTGAAAGAAACGTAACTAAAAGGACTAAAAAGTATTATATATTCTTTAATTAAATATATATTTCTATATATACGTTTAGTAGATAATAGAGTAGAAGGCTTAAAAGAGATAAGTTCTAGAGATATTTAACATATAATAGAATAAAAGAATTATATTTTAAATAATTAATAAACTAGAAGTATATAAGTAATTAATTAAGTATTTAAAAACATTAGTTTAAAGAAGACTTTTAGTCTATTCTATACTAAAAGTAGATTGTTTTTAGTCTGTTTTATACTAAAAGTAGGTGGTTTTTAGTCTATAATAGACTAAAAGTATATAAATAAAGAATTAGTTAATTAGAAAGGTTATATAAAAGAGAACCTTTAGTCTATTATAGACTAAAAGTAGATAGTTTCTAGTATATAATAGACTAAAAGTAGGTGGTTTTTAGTCTATAATAGACTAAAAGCATATAAATAAAGAATTAGTTAATTAGAAAGATTATATAAAAGAGGACTTTTAGTCTATTATTTACTAAAAGTAGGTAGTTTTTAGTCTATAATAGACTAAAAGTAGGTGGTTTTTAGTCTATAATAGACTAAAAGCATATAAATAAATAATTAGTTAATTAAAAAGGTTATATAAAAGAGGACTTTTAGTCTCTTATATACTAAAAGTAGATAGTTTCTAGTATATAATAGACTAAAATTAGGTGGTTTTTAGTCTATAAT
>LLCB01000138.1:0-142030 GCA_001414345.1 Hymenoscyphus infarciens
TCTATTCTAATAAATATATTAGACTTATAATTAAATTCTATATATTAAAGAGTAATTAGTATATATTATTAGAGTATTTTAAGGCTTTTAGAAGAGTAGTATAGAGAAGTAAATAGTATAGAATAAATGATAAACTTATTAGAAACTCTAAGAGTTTAATTTATCTTATTTCTAGTTTTATATAACTTTAATATTTATAAAGATAAATATAAAAGATAGATTAATTAATTTAAAGCTTTTTAGAGATAAGAAATAGAGAGTTTATAACTATAGTTATAGTTAAAAGTATACTTAGATACTTTAAAAAATTATGTTATTAATTTAAAGCTATCTATACTTTTTTTTGATAGGGTAAGCACGTAATTTACTAATTAGGCCTAGCGGGCTTGGCAACGCCAGGTTTCAGACCACGGTCTCACACCCGAAAACTGTCAATCCGCCCCTAGAATCATTTTCAGAAACAAAGTTCGAGTACCACTGTTGAAAAAACCACGTGAAGACAATATAGCTATTCCATATTCAACAGCGGGAGCGCCACAGTGCGTTCAAGATATTCTGACTGCAGATAGGTTACAGTTGTTGGTGAGTGATGGGGTTTAAGCGCGACTGGAGTCAGTGATTTGAGGATTTGGCAAACAACCACCCTCATACATCCTACCCAGACTATCATTCCTAATCATTTCTTTACTCGTTATTCTGTCTACTTCATCATATAAGAACAACTAATAACCTCCACCACCCGCCAACTAATAAACTTCAATAGACATAACTCCTCCCACTGTAGATAGAAGATACACTTCAAATATTGAAAGGGTTAGATGTTGCGGTCGTTAGCTCTTTTGCTGCCGAATTAATTTCTTTGATAAACCTTACCGTGTTGGCTTTCACAGTAGATGGAGTAATCGTACTTCTCTTCAGAATCTCTAACTTGCTGAAGACGACACCACCATGTGCTCCAAAAACTCTTGGAACTCGAAAAGGAGTATGGTTGTCGTATCGTTTTGTTTGGTATTTGCCTCCGGATTCTAGTACGAAGAAAATCTCATGAATAAATAGTGAGTTTGTACAGTATTCACGCCTGGTACGAGCAAATACTTTCCAGTCACTTTCTTCAACGACAATTATGAAAACCTAGGAAGTTCAACAAGGTGTGCTTCTTGATATATAGTCATTGAGTTGGAGCAAAGTTTGATACGAAGAAGGAGCGACTCTGCCCGCTTCCTCTCACCACACTTGTCTCACGTTCATATTTCGATGCTCCTTGTTTTTCAGCTCAAGCAACAAAATAGATTCCTGGCTGGTTTACACACGATGCTGCTAACTACACTTTTTCTCTCCCTGTTTGTATCACTGCTTATTCCGATGAAGATAGATTCGCTCTTGAGCTTAGATGAAATCAATTCAAGCGAGCTGAATACGGTTTCTTCTTCATACTGTTATCAAAACACAAAAGTGGCTCACTGGCTGCCGAAAAGTTTCTTGAAGTCGGAAATATTTCTTCCAAGGATTGTGAATTAGGAGTAAACACCTCTAAAGGGAATGATGATTGTCTTTTGAATAACGTGGCTCTTAGGATAGAGCTGTGTCCTCTGCACGGGCCTTTAGCTCTACATAGATCTCCGGGGACGGATCCTTACAATTTCAACGTTATCACAACACATCAACAACCAGACAACTTCAGTACAACGAAGAAATTCCCGCTCAACGTAAATCACCTCTTGGAGTCAAAGCTCAAGGAACACAGAAACGGCATCCAAGACTCGCCGATCTCGGGTTATATCAGCACGGAAGACTTCTGTCAAACCCGTAATAAACGTTAAACCAAGGGGGACAATTTACAGACTCCACAGGGGTTTTTGGGTAGCATAAGACATCGGAAATGTGGCAATTGCCCCATTTGGATAACCTTTGTTACGCCTGGTAAATTGGGGAATCTGATGCTCACTTTGTCCACTTTACAAAACAATCCAAGGTCCAAGAACATGCCGATTTCTTTACGAACACCGAACAAGCGACCAGTAAAGTTCAATGTCCACTCGATATGAGGTGACGAAAACTTTTAAATAAGAAGGCAGTACCATGCATATAGATTGTCGGGGGTTGATTGGCTCGGAACGTTGGGATGATTCTCCTTTTTGTGCGACAGAGGTGGACTATTTGCTTGTGTTGCTTTCCCCGCAATAGACCCTTGAAACGAGGGAGATCGAAACAAAATGTTATTGAAATCTCAAGCTATTTTTAAAGAAGCAATATAATCACTGACGTCTTTTCATCTGCTGTATTCCGGGCTGCCGAGTCACTCATCCGTTTCCGAACCACCCAGACCGCCCCGAACCCCCTCAGAGAGTCCAAATTATTCCTCCTCACCACTAACCTTTACACCGGTAATAGCTCCGCAATATTCGGAGCCCGAAGTCACTCAAAAGTCCTAGGGGCGTCAAAAGTGGACATTCTTCAACGTCCACTAAGTCACCCATGCACCCCGCAGAAACGGTCTTCCCAACCCACTTTAAATCTATATCACGATCTGCTTTCCAGACAGGTCACACGTTGGGATGAACATGTCCAACGATCAATCATCAACATCCCAGGGTAAGTACTATCCCCCCCCCTTAAGTATATGTAATCCCCACTTTGCGGGTCCTGTGTAATGTCAAAGCGCTGAGCCAATAAGCAGAGTCAAAGTCAAAAAATAGAATAGTAAAGAAGCTTCTATTGGCTAAAAACCCTGACCTTACCAGGACTTTACACAGCCTCCCCCAGTCTCCACTCGACCCACTTTACAAATACTTAAGGGGGGGGGAGAGTACCCTGCCTGGAGCCAAAATGGGAGGAGTTGTATCCACCTATTCCTCGTCACCCAGGTTCCAAGCTGCAAAGCATGCAAAGTTGCAGATGGAATCCATGGATGGAGCTAGACAAATGTAGAGATGTTTGCTGTTTTTCCCCAGAGCTTCCGAGTTCTCTCATCCACACTGTCGTTTCTCTCTCTATCGCTTCGGATTTAATCACCTCATCTGTCTTTCGTCATGTATTCATATTCCTTCCGTTCTGCAGTTGGTGTCGCGGTGCTTTCCTTTGCTACCCAAACTTCTGCTGCCACCAACTCCTCCGTCTGGGTCGATAGCGTGCCTACTTTTGTTCGCCCATATGCAATTCATCATTATGATGCTAGTGGATGTGTTGTTGGACAACAATTCTATCGATTCCCCGTTACTGGACCTTCGTCGGATAACGCATTTACTTTGATCGGAACGAATGCGCCTGCTTCTACGGATCTAGGTGTCTTATCTCATCATCACCAAATTCATTACGAGAACTTCTTCAACTATAAGGGTAGATTCCAACTTTGGACTGAGAAAGATGGGGATGAGCAGACAAGGGTTTTGAGTGCTGGGGATTATGGTGCTGTGCCAATTAATACCACTCATACCTTCCAGATTTTGGATCCAGATACCGAGATGGTTGGTGTTATTCAGCCTGGCGGATTTGAGTAGGCATTCCTAGAGCTTTTGATCCCGGTTCTTGTACTAATTGCGATATAGGGGTGTCTTCTATGCTCTTGCATCCGAAAACTTCACCTCCTCCACCTCCCCATACAATCCCTCCGCACCATCCGGTTCCTCCTCCCCATCCGCAGAAGTCATCTCCGCCCTCCAGAGTTTTGATGTCTTCTCCGAACCCACATACAGCCCTCGGCAAGACGCAGTTAACGGTGCCGCACCAACAAACTCCACTTGGAGAACGGGAAACAACACTCTTGGAACCGACGAAAGTACCCCTTACTTTGTCGCCAAAGACTTTGGACCGAAATACTTGAACAGCGTCGCCGGATACCAAGTCGTGCAACCATTCGTTACACCTGCTCAATCTGGAGGAGAGTTTACTTTGTCTACCATCACTATTGCTAAGCAAGCGAGCAACGCTACAGCTTCTGCACAGAGCTTTGAAGGACATGCGGCCTTTGAGGTCTTGGAGGGTCAATTGACTGTTGTGATGGAGGGGGAGACCTTGAATTTGTTGCAAGGCGATGTGGTTTTCATCCCAGGAAACACTACATACACATACTACAGCACCGTTCAATTCACAAAGACTCTTCACATCAGTCAAGGAGCCGAGGGTCTTGCTACTTCTTTGATTGCGGGAGGTTCCAGCTGGAACAGCCCTGTTTGGCCATCAAGCTAGATGGGCGATGAGGAATGAAGGGGGAGGGGTGGATGTAAGATTCTGTCTAGAGAGTATTTCTCTTCTTGTATATATAGTCTATCTATAAATATTGTTGAGTTTTTCGAATAGGATGAAGGGTTAAGTTTGATCGAATGCTTTCAACCTGTTCCTTTGTGAGACCGCAGATGTCTATCATGTATTTCTCTGCTCCGCCGTATTTCTCACGGATAATTTCTAATGTCGCCAGCATATTTTCGGTCCTATTCATAGTTAGGGTGACGGAAGGACCAAGCAGTGAAATGAAGGGGGGCATACTTCGAGCTGATCATATTCCAAGCCCCCTCCATATTCCCCTCCAAAGCCGGATGAACAGATAAATGTTCAATAACAGATTCTTTCCACTCCTTTGAAAGTCCAATCTCGGTAAGTGAGTATTCTTGTGCTATGTGCTCGTCTGCTACGCCACATAATTGTAAAATGAGAGCACAGATAACTCCTGTTCTGTCTTTTCCAGCTGTACAATGGACGATCAGAGGGTTGTCGGGTTGAGTTGCGAGATGCAGAAATATCGTTCTATAAGAAGGCCCGGCATTTTCCAGGATAGAAGTATAAGCTCTTTGAAACCCCTATATATAAACATTAACAATCACTTATATCATATCATCTAGCCTCTCAGCACATCTCATTCCCGCAGCTCTCTCTTCTCTCAATTTCTTTTTTTCACAACTCAAACCCCCAAAAGAAAAAAAAAGAAAAAATACCTCAGTCCCCAACGTAGAATAATCCTTAAATCTCACAGCCAGAGCTTCAGGATCATAATCCTTATCCGGAAACACAGGCACAAAAATCCTCTCACATCCATCCCACTCTACCACTCCTCCACGTCCCGCAGCCATACTACGTTCTATCTCATTGTGTGAGCGGAGGTCGTAGATGTGTGTTATTCCTAACTCGTTTAATTTGGTGACTCCTTCAGGGGTGATGGCTGAGGGCTCGGCGCAGCGGTATATGAGTCCTGATTTTATGGTTGTGAGGGGGGATGTGGGGGAGGAGGGGAGAGGGTGACCACCCAAGTCCCGAAAGTTTTGGATATGAGGGATGGTTATGAAGGGCGGCGAGGGAACCTCGATTGAACCCATATTGGATGATTGAGTAATTATGAAGGGCGGGTTTGAGATATGAGGTGAAAGGAAAGATATCGGGTTGGTGGTGGATGAGAATGAGTTTATGAGAGTGAGATGGCGGGGTGAACCGAGGTTCTGCAACTCAACATTTTCTTGGCATCAAGAAGACAACTCTTTCCTCAACTTCCATCAAAGCGCAGAAGTTGGGCCGTCGCATCGGATATACTGGATCCATCTCATCAAAAGCCATCTCACAAACACCTACTCACACGGGCTCCTAACCCGCAATAAAAGGCAGTCCGCCGGCCTCAGAATTTCGCCACTATGCCCCTCATGCTCTCGCCAACACCAGAACCATCAAACGCCTCATCATCGACCCAATCTCACTCAATACCGCCTCAAATCCGAATCAAGAATAGAAGAAAACTATACCTCGACAGAAATCCTTCATATTTCACATCACCTGACCTAGAACTCTTTGGTTCGTCCCATCCAACTTCGTGAATCATGTTAATGATTTATCAGACCCTCTACTCTACGACCGCTGCATAAGAAAATTCCAAACCCCCGCCGAACGAGAAGCAGACGGTCGTCAAAAAGGGTATTCCGGCGTCTTGGAAGCAGATCTCTACCGCTCTGAAGCAAAACTAGCTGCTGTTCGTCAAAGCCAAGAACCATCTCAAAATCTATCATCCTCTTCATCTCATCTCCCAACCTCTCAAATTCAAGAATCCACTTCAAAATACACAACCCCCCTCGACCCCGAAGATCCAAAAGACAAAGAAGAAGGTCTGGAGAGATGGAAATTCGAGATGACGATCCGTTTTCTCAAAGGCGGTGATCCGGATTTCGAGTATGGACCTGTGGATGAGAGTGAGGAGTTTGATGTTATTGAAAGGACTGAGGAGGAGGAGAAGTGGTTTGAGGATGAGGAGGCGAGGTTTGTTGATGAGGAGGAGAAGGCTGGGGAGGGAACTGGTGGGGAGACTGGGGTGCAGGATTTTTGACGGTGAAGGAGAGATGGATTTTGTAGGATATGGAAGGGGGATTTGGGGGTGTTTGGGAAGGGGGGGGGATGGAGTGACTGGCCTAATTTTGGATCTGCTCTATCTGCTTGAATTGGGAGATGTGTACCATTGGAGATGACCCAAGGAAAATCATGGCTCGAAAGCTCGCAATGATTGAATTTGGATGTTAAAAATGGATAAAATGAATGATCATAGAGCTTAATTGCGCTTTGCGAGACGGCGGGGGAGACTTCAGAATCTCAGATATCACGTGAAATTAGGACTGATTCCATTGGAAAGACAAAACGCATGCTACACTTGAGGTCTAACACTGGAAGACTTTTGTAGTGGAGCCAGAGTAAGCGAAAAGCACTACTAAAGTAGCTATATAAATTTATCACGGATTTTTGGTGGTTTTGGGAGTTGGAGCGTTGTTAGTGCCTGAGGCGCCAAGCATCAAATGGCGCTAGGTTAGCTTCACGAAATTTCTTCTCATGACTTGAGTTTTCCATTTCGACCTTCCCAATAAAAAAACCAACAGAACGCTTCATTGCGTTTCCTGTCACAATCATCAACATAGGCATTCGATATGCCGCCATCATTGGCTTCATCAATCTCCAGATCCTCGACGTGTGCGAAGCAATTATGTAGCGCAGCTCAGTCGTCGCGTTCGTTTTCTACGACGCTTCGACAAGAGCAGAGGACAACGCGAGCACGAAAGGGCCTGTTCAGATGGCTGACCTCACAAGGAGAGAGTCTACGGAACCCATTAGAAGGATCGACGAACTATCTGGGGGCTTACAATAAGGAGGGGAAGCTGAAGAGAGTTGTCGCTGCTGCCGCCAACGGGAGCGACAAGAAGGACGGGGATGAGGGCAAGTCGCGGGATAAGAATTCGAGGTCCGGCAGGTTACCTCCAGAGTCGGCGAGAGACAGAGTACCATTCCCACTCAACACACAGTTCGTCAGTGAACCTGTGCTGAGCGAGACCTTCCGCGACCAGATCTGGCGACAGATTATGCAGGAGGGCAAGTCTGTCAGAGAAGTCAGTGTTGCGATGAAGGTTGAGATGGCTCGTGTTGGTGCTGTTGTCCGGCTGAAGGAGGTGGAGCTGGAATGGCAGAGAATTGTAAGTTCCCCAACCCATCTCATTCCACATTCTTCCCTCGACTTCCTGATGATATTTTAAAAAATCGATTAGTCTTTAAGACAAACTACATGGTTACAAAATTTACGCATGCGAGCCTCTCTGATAGTCCTCCCATTCTTCAACCTCATTTGATCTTCTTATCCATAGCTTTAGCTAACACAAGTTTCAACAGGGCAAACCAATGGCGAAACCATATGCTGCCGCCGTCATGTCGATGCTCCCCCAAACCAAATTCGATAAGGATGTGGCCGATGCTGATCGAAAATCACACGAATCGATCAACGATTTACCTGTCCATGCCTCAACAGGACAGCAGATCTTCCATCCTACATCCGAGTCGAGGCATTTCACTCGTGCTGATGCCGCAAAGGTATTCAGCGAGAAGCTCCTACCAGCCGACGACCGAATACCACATCCTGATTTGGTGATCCAACACCGAGAATTCCTGTCAGGTATGAGCGAACGGGAGCGAATAGAGGCAAACAAACAACGAGAGGCTGTTGCTGAAGAGAAGCGACAGAAGGCCGCTTTTAAGCAGACTATCCTCGACTCCAAGGTCAAGAAGGTGGACCGAGGCCGATGGGAATTTAGGTTCACCGAAGTCAATGTTGATGCTGCCGGAAAGGATGGAAGAGGACATAACGGTGTTGGTTGGCGTTACGGTATGCCACATTATGATCGTAATCGTGGGTTGATTAAGATACCAAAGTCCGTTGCTTGAGATACCCGCAGTTGGGATTATTAGCGCGGTTGTATTATATGCAAAGGGCATAGCATGGAGTTTTTGATAGCGTTTGGCTCTGTAGGAATACTATGTATACTTGATGTAGAACCCCGAACAATGTAACACAATCACCAGATATTATATCCTCAATGTACCTTCTGCTCCTAACTGCTATGACTCTGGTTAGGAACACTGCAATACTGTAAAATGCCACATTTTGAAGATAGACTTTTGAAGAAAATAGACTCAACACCCCACCCCCTTCTAAAATTATAGCCCTAGCTATATTCACAGCTCACAATTGACAAACAACTGTGGAGCTCTTCCATTCCAAATTGATGTTCAAGATGTTTTGATTGAGAGATGGCTGTCACGTGCGATTTCCGCATTCAGCATTAGTGCGGGCAGAATTCTTGCCAGCCTCGCATAAATAAAGCCTTGGGACCCGCCCAAAAAAGGTGAGTACTGCAAGGCCAGGCCTATCTCCCATCTCAACGTTCAATTTTACAATCATCAACCTCTTTTCGCAAACCCACATCTTTCACGAAAGAGAAATACGAGAGTCAAATCCATCACCAACACCGACCTCAGTATAAAGGGACAAGCCAGTGATATTGAGGGATACTAGTCATCATGTCGGACCGTGAATTTGGTAGTAAGTTGTTGCTTGAGTTTATGTTTTGTTTGATTCGTTTGTTTGCTATGGTTTCTGAGGGGGTGTTGGCTTGGTGATGCAAGTGTCTTTTGTATCTTGTATCTTAAGTCGCCGCCTCCGTGTTCACGGTGAATTTCAGTCAAGTGCTTCACATATGACTGAGAATGAATGGGACTGTCACTTTGCCTAGCTATAAAATGTCTGGTCTACAACTGCACTTTTTCAAATCCTTCATTCAACACTATCACAAAATTCCTCTATTCCTAAATCAAAAACACCCTCTGAAATTCATTGTTCTTTCTTCCCTGCAAACATGGATATCGACCCTAAGAAAGTTGGACCTAAGACTGCGAAGCTGCTTGAGGAGCTTCGTGGTTTCCCTCCTCGTATTACCCCCCCACCCCCATCGCTCTTGCCATTTTTGCGCGTTTCTTTTTTTATTGTGCGAGTTTTTTTGGGGTAACTTCAGCCATTTTATCGAGAAAGTTTGGAGAATGGGAAATTTGGGTTTCTGGTTCTCCTGGATGTTCTCGAAGAATGGTTTTCATTACCGACTGTTTCACACTATGGCGCCTCATTTCTACGCGTACCTTTTTGAAAACTCTGCCATGGAAAATACTGATCGCTCTTGCTTTTTTAGGTAACGATGACTTGTCATTGCCCAAAGGTATAGTACACTCCTAGTTTTCTTTCTTCCCTTTCCTCCTCAACATCATCACATTCGCTATTCGCCATCGACTATCGTTGTTTATTATCACACCCCCACGATCGTTACCAACACCGAATATTGTTCGAATCCTTCTGGAGAATTGTCATTTCTGCCCAGACACGGAATGAGCCAGAATGACGAGCTTCTGGACTTTTAGTGCTATGGCTATTTATAATTTCATGGCCAGCCTGCAGGAATACTCCAGCCAGGAACAAGAACAGCAGCATGAAGCACCCGCGATTATACTGTCATTACCGGCCTCGTTGGACGGGATCGAGCCTTTTCCCAATATTTTGCGGGCTGTAAACCTATGGTATACACGATCTACCGTCACCTTGCCCTCCCCTTGGTTCGCTCGTAGTGGCGATCCGGATCCTATTCAATCTACGGATGGGACCTGGCAGACGGGTTTCAACAATTTGGATGGGTCGAGAGAGATACGTCCACTACCCCCAAGGGCCAATCCTACTTCCAATAGTAGCCTCCCTTCAGCCAATTCGACACGACCATCTTCCTCCTCTTCGGGTCCTACACAATCGATCAATATACCAAGTCAAATTCCCAGTTCCAACACTTCTGTACAGTCCGATGATGCCGTCGAATCTACCGTCAAATCTACCGTCAAACCTTCTCGTCCTCCTCCACCCGCAGAGGAACGAAATTGGAAGCCGGCATTGGAAGGTAAAGCTTTCAGGGAAAATAGGCTGCGAGCTCAAGCCGAACTTGACGAACGGAACGCGCAAAGCGGGTCGGTTAACAATATGGCGCCCCAGTCTAATATGAATATGAATGTAAGAATCCCGGTCCCAAAAAATCTTGGATATTTTCAAGTATTGTGCGAGAACGTTTGGGAGAATTGAGAATAAGGCTTCTTGATTCTTCTAAAACTTCTCGGACAATATATGAAATTGTCCAAACCTTTTGGCACATTTACTTAAGGAAGCAGGTGCACTCGAAGGAACCCCCTCTCCCTCCTTCAGGTTTCCCGGCTATCCCTAATGGGGGGGCTCGAGAGCAATTAGCTACAGCAGTCAGGTGGAATGGCATAGCTGGTACAATTAACAGGTTATCCCAGAGGAGACAAGGAATTCATTCTGAGGGCAGGGGAGTCGCAAACAGACCCTGGCCACAAGGCGGACATAACTTCACTCATGGTCTCCCACCACCACCTCGTCTGTTTGGTCCAGCTCTACCAGTCGCAACCACTTTCCCATTACCACCTAGCCCCAGGGCTACGCCAGTACCACTTGTGCCTGAGGGCAAAAAATACGTGCCAGAGAGTATTAGACGGCATGAAAGAGCTCGTGATTTTGATGATGATCACGATTTTGTGCCCCATTTCAAAGAAGACAAGCCATTTGAGGAGGTGTCGAAAAATGGATGCAAGGCAGGTCTATCTGGGGCCGCGAAAGATTTCAAGCCCAAAGAAGAAAAGAACGAACAAATAACGACGGAATCAGAGCCAGGGTGCCCGCCACCGATACTACCGCCACCATACACAGAAACAAATTTTCCTCCCCTTGGCCAAATAGCAGAAGCAAAAGGCTCTGCAGCTCCGCGATAAGAGGATGTTCCACAACAAGCAGAAACGAGTTCGCCTTCCGTTACCGTCTCTGCGACTTCTGAAAACAGCACGTCGATTGAAACTGAGTCTGGAGCCAAAGCCGAAGCCGAAGCTGAATCCGAGTCCAAGAAGACGAAGAAGAAATTCGTCAAATACTCTATTTGGACGTCCCAGGAAGGTACCATGGGTTTGGCGGGTGATGAGTCGAAAAACAATGGTTAATCGATAGGGATTCCCCAGGTTTCGACAAACCGGCATTCAACAACTGGCGACGATTATCAGGGCACTTTCCTTTTCCCTACACGCATTCGATTTTTTACTTCGTTCTCATTGTCCACCCTGCACAAAAAATACTAACCACCTTTTCCTCGTAGCAACCGTCCAAAAGATCGTCACCGAGATCCTCCCACCCAGCTCTGGTTTGGCATTCGGCAAAGATGCGCGCGATTTGTTGATCGAATGTTGTGTCGAGTTCATCACGCTCATTTCCTCGGAGGCCAACGAGATTAGTGAGAAGGAGAGTAAGAAGACGATTGCTTGTGAGCATATTACTAAGGCGCTGGAGCAGTTGGGGTTTGGGGAGTATGTTAAGGATATTATGGAGGTTGCTAGTGAGCATAAGGAGGCTTTGAAGGTATGTTTTCCCGAGACCCTTCTTTTGTTTTGTTCGTGGGACTTTTTGATTTGGGAGGGAGAGGGGTTGGGTTTAGGGGCATGGAGAGGGAAATGAAGGGAAGGGGGTTATATGGGAAGAAATGATGGCTAACAATATGAAAAATAGGGACGTGAGAAGAAGGCCAACAAACTCGAGCAAAGTGGTCTTTCTACTGAAGCTCTCCTCGCCATGCAAGAAGCTGCTTTCAAGGAGGCGGCTCAACGTCATGGATGAATTTCATTTGACACTCCTCTCATTTCAGTAACCACCTACCTACATTCGACCATAAAACTTCATGTGCTTTTGAGAGGGTTGAAACCGTTAGCGTCTTTGGGGGGTCAGGATTGAGGGGTTGTGTGGTTATTTCTTTTCTTTGCTTTTGCATGGGTTATCTGGTTTTGCGGATAAGGCATTTTATGATTGTCTCAGTGGCATGGATGGACGGCGTTTTCTGGAGGCTGGGGGGTTTCGCGTGCATGGATTGGTGAGGTATTGCTATGAAGGGATAGGTAGCTGGTTTGTGAGCGATTTCGATGGTGCTTTTGTGCATTTGATAGGAATTCTAGCGTGCCAGCGAGCTTTTTCTCTCCACTTGTAGTTTATTGCTGTCATGATTTGATGATGTAATTTTGGATTGCGGATGTGAAGTCGTGGGTTACTCGTGGGTTACTCGTGGGTTACCTGCGGGTTACCCACAGCTTACTCGTGACTCGTACTTGGTCCCCAAATGTTTGGGTTAGCTCATTTAAGATTTGATAGCTTACTAGCATGTTACTTACAGATTACTCGCTACCTGGTTTTGGCGCCTTAAATGTGAGGATTCGTTTGCTCGATATTTACAAGCTTACTCGCTTACCTTTTCAGCTCTAAGTAATTTAGTATTTACCTATAGCTTACTCGACATTTTATAGCTCACTCGTTATTACTCTAGCTTACTCGTCAATTACTAGCTTAGTTAGAACTCTACTTTTAGCCTCTAAATAGGTTCTCACTTACTAAGTAGTTTAGCTTACTTATTAATTTAGAGATTACTCGCTACTTATTTTTAGCGCTAGCGCTTTAAACTTCCTCGTCTAAACGCTTCCTTCTAGATATTAGAATAAGAAAGAATACTCTTCTCTATTAGAGCGCTCTAAAAGTATAAAAGTCTAAAAACAACTAAGTTGTTAATTATAAATTATAAAGCGTAAATTATAAATTGTAAATTAAAAAAGTTAAGTTACTTTAAGCTAGATTAACTAAGGCCTCTAAGAGCTATACTTAGATATTTATAAATTATATTATACTATCTACTTACTCTCTTAATTCTTATTCTATTCTTTTATAGTATACGTATACTAAGAGAGAATAGGTGAGAATATAGATAAGAGTATAAAAGAGAGAGAAGAGATTTATAAGAGTAAGAGATTTAAGAGAGTAAGTAAACATTTCAGAGAGAGAGGAAGTTTTTCCTAGCGTAGGTAAAGGAAAGTAGTAAACAATCTACTCTCTCTCTCTTTCTCTCTTTCTCTCTCTCTCTCTCTCTCTCTCTCTCTCTCTCTCTCTTATTTATCTAGAAATAATAGAAAGAATACGATATAAGAGTTAAGTAATAGATAGTAAAGACATAATAGTAAGAGAGCATTAGTACTACTATATATATAATAACTATTATCCTTCTCTATTCTTTAATTAGCTACTTACTTTTGTTGAAACTGTCTAGTCTTATTATAGAAAGAGAGAGAAGAGAAAGAGAGAGGAGGGAAGAGAAAGAGAGAGAGAGAATTTAATTATTCTCTTTTTTTTACTTATATTTATTACGATTTACGATTTTGTCGTTTTTAGACTTTTATAGATTTAGGATATAGTACTATACCAAAAGTGTTATCTAAATAATCAGAAGTCGTTAAATAAAAGTTAGTATTGAAATATTTCTTTACTGCTATGAAGTTTAGATGAATTTTCAAATTAGAAGGAATAAGGACGAAATTCTGGCTTGTTTAAAAACGAGGTCCTTGTAAGTAAGTGATTTTGCTACGTAGTACGAACTTAAGAGAATACTTTCTCTAAGGACGTATAATGTTTAAAGGTTACGTGCATTGGTTCTCTCTGATTTGATTGGTAGGCTGAAATATTATGAGGAGTGTATTAATAGATAAGCAAGTGAGTGGCCCTTGAAACGATGATAGAGTGGCCAGTGGGGTCGAAATTCTTTCACTAGATTGGTGTTGAGGCCTTTGGAAAGGATCAGGTCTCTATCAATCTTGTATGGTAAAAGTGTCAAGCTGTGAAAAATCTATTTAACCACAACGCAGGTCCCATATGTACCATCCCTTTCCGTTTCCAATTTCTCCGGTTCTCCAGTGCTAAATCTCAAGCTCAACTCCAAACTTCAAAAGAAGAAAACGCCATTAAAACACCTTCCCGTCATCCCTCACCAAAACAACCTAACAATCCTTCCCCCAATTCTCCCCAATCCACCCAGCCATAAGCTCCGTCAATGTCTCCTCGGTATACACCTCCACATCCTCAGGCGCGTAAGAAACCCCGGCGAATTTCAGTGCCATAAGAATCCAAGGCTGGATGAAATCCACAAATACCACATCAACAGTCTCGGGTTGCTCGGAAATTGGGAAGGAAAGAGGAACTTGGACACAGTTTGGTACTGTGTAGTAAGAAATGGGGGCGTGGATTGTGTCGTCGCCGTCTGTGCCGAAGGCGTCTTTCGTGGTGTAGCCTGGAAGGAGGGGTGGTTCTTTGGAGGAAAGTGGGTTTTGAGATTGAGATTCGGGTTGTGGTTGGGGTTGAGCAATTATATCTTGCAGTATGGAAATTTGCTCTGGTGGCGCAAGATGAGCAGCGTTCATACCAGCGGTAGAAAATACTTTATCCTCGTTGTTGATGAGTGGTAAAATCCTCTTCGCTGCTTCGTATGGTACATCCTTGATATATTGGAATTTACTGACGAAAGGAGATATAATAAATGTAGTATCTTTCGTAAAAGCCCCCTTGAAGATGTCGAAGCGGAGGGTTCCTGTGTTGGTTATTGCTAGGGTAGGGATGTCCTTTCTTTTTTCGTTTTCTACGACTGCGGGGAGGACTTCCTTCTCAAGCCAGGTGAAGATGTTGTTTTCGCTTGGGTAAGGGGCTCTGCTTAGCCATAGATCGCGTGGTGCGCAACCAAAGCTGTGGTCGAGTTTAAGGGCTTTTCGAGCTGATTGGATCATCGAAGAAATGTTCTTCCCGTGCTCGGTTGGGAATGTCTTTTCGTCGAGACCAGTGTGGTAGTGGTACCCGAAGAGGTTGTTGTCGATGTATCTCCTTTGAAATGTCATACCTCCTCTTTTCTTCAATTCTCCGCCGTGAGTTTGGTCAGCTGGGTTGCTTCCTATTCCTTTGATTGACATCCAGCCAATTGTTTCCATGTATCTTCCTGCTTGGAGACCATAGGATTTACTATCGTATTTGACGGAATTCCGGATATGGCTGTGTCCCCCGAAGAATTGGATTGGGGTGTCCCAGTTTTGACTTCGGATTGCCTTGTAGAGTGCTTTGTATTCGGGGCCATTGAGGGTCGCATGTCCAATAACGAGGAATAGATCTGTTGGTTCTCGAATAGCGTCTTGGAACCACTCTTCTTTGATTGTATCCTCCACCTTCTGGACCACTGTATTGTTCGCATTTCCGTCAAAGTTGAAGAGAAATCCAAATGCCACTACTCGAATTCCGCGATTTTTGGTTGTGAACTTTCGATATCGTTGTGCCATGGGAATCGTCTCGCCAGTCATGGGATTGATATAATCCAAATTTGAAGCCAAATATCTCCCTTTGAAGTTTGGAACTGTCAAATCGTATTCTCTCGCGGCAGCATCCGCTTGATATAGTTCATGGTTTCCCGTACATATAACATCGATATGTTGTTCCTTCACAATATCATAGAAGAACTCTCCTTTTGGACTTGAGCCATCGTATAACCCGTTTCCCTCGATTCGATCGCCCGTATCTATAAGTAGCAGATCGACCCCTTTCTTGTCGGCCTGTTCGCGGATCCTTTCGGCGAAAGATATATAGTCTCCCCAGTCTGCGGAGTATTGTGGTCTGGAAGTAGTTAGGAAGTGCTAAATGCCGGAAGATGGGGGCGCGTACTCTTGCAGATGCCCAGCGTGCCAGCCGTGTGTATCTGTTGTTTGCATGAAGTTTAAGTCTCCCCACGGGAGGGATCTCATGGGTGCTGCTACTGCTTCTGGGGCGGATGGTTGCTCGGCTGCTGCGAGACTGAGGAGGACGCTGAAGGTCCATGTCAACAATGGTTTCGCCATCTTGGGATTGTTGATTTCGGGTGTATTTGTATAGAGGGAAGGTGTATCTTTCGTTCGAGTTCCAGCTCTGGGTAAATCTGGCCAAGTGTCAGTGGGCGATATCTTCAACCTCAAACGCAGGAGAAGGTTGAAAGGTTTCTGTTGTTATGAATCAACATCAACCTTGAGGGGATTCCGAGTCTCAGGGCACCTCTCTGGGTGACGTGACGCTGATTTGACAGGGAAGCAAACACCCCTATCACCCGATAAGAAGCGATAAGAAGCTGCGAGGCTGTAAGTGATGGTAGTAAGTGATAGTATTAGAAAAACATCTCCGCGCGACTAAATCGATTTTTTAGAAATAAAACTATAACTATATACTACATCGATAAGTAGATAATTATAATCGATTCCTAAGGGTCTCTTCCTCTAATAGTATTAAGAGCTTTAGCTACGTAGCTTGTTATTAGAAGGAAAGACGTAGATAGACGCGTTTATAGTAATTACCTCCTAGCTAAAGTACGATAACTTAAGGTATATAGTAACTATAATGCTAAAGGAAAGAAGAGAGTAGTATCTAATACTACTATAATCCTCTTTCTTAATTTAGTTAATAAATACCTCTCTATACTAGAAGTATAGAGTAATTAAGGCTAGCTATAGTAGGCTATTTAGTAACTCTAGGTAGACTTTAAAGCCTATAGTATATACTAAAACATGTTAATCTAGAAGCTTCTAGGTAAAGGTAAAGGAGCTTAAAAGTAATAGTAGAGCTAGAGTATATCTACTAATATACTAATCTATACTTCTATTACTAAAAGTACTAGTAATAGTATTAGTCCTACTACTTATATGTCCTCTTCTATTATAAGAGCCTCTACTCTTAATAGCCTCGCTATAAAAGAGATATATATACTTATTAACTATAGTATTACTAAGGAGTGCCTACGAGCTCTTCTAAAGCTATCTAAAAAGCTTTTATAGTAGATAAATAAAGCTATTACTATAGTACTTAACGTATATTCTAGTTATAATTATAATAATAGTATATATACTACTATAAAGACACTAGTTATACTAAAGTAGATAGAGGCTATTAAACTAATAAATAGTAAAGACGTCTTTCTCTATACTAGTAACCTTATAATAGTAGAGAAGATAGTATACTATAGAGAAGAATAGGTAGGCTTTCTAGAAGAGAAGGCTGTAGTCCTAGTACTAATATAGAGAGTAGTCGTATCTTCGATACTAATTAAATTAGTAGATATAAGAGACTAGGAGGCGATAGCTAAGAAGCTATATACTACTAACCCGACCCTTATCTAGAGCCTAAGAGAGATCTTAGATATTAGGTAGCTCTCTAAACAGAAGCTAGAAAAGAATACTAACGCTATTATAATAGAATTCTATAATATAGAAATCGCTAATATATATATTAAGACATATAAAGTAGTATAGAAAGGAGCTTCTAAATCTACTTAATAGTATAGCTAAAAGGCCTAAGTTATCTAATACTTCTACTACTATAAATATAACTATATAGCACGTATATATAAAGCTAAGCGAAAGTATAGCTTCTATACTATAGACTATAACACTAAGAACTACGTAGAGAATAAAACCACTTATAAATATACTAACTATAAACTCCTATATATAGTATTCTTAAAGAACTATAAATTCTATAGCTAGGCTATAGAGAGAGTTAAGAATAAGAGAAAGTACTTATAGCTATAGCTACTATTTCTAGTAAGGCTAGTCTTTATACTATTAGTCTTCTAGTAAAGAAGTAGAGCTACTATACTAGATAAAGAAGTACTAGAGAAAGAGAACGACAACCTATTTATAGAACTCTTTACTCTCTTCTTCTAAGCTAAACCTACTATCTAGAATACCTATAAGAATATTTAAATAGAAGGAGGAGTAGTAGAGGTAGATAAGAGACCTCTAGTAGTAGTAGAAGGAATCGTAGAGAGATTAAGAAAGAAGAGAGTAGAAGTAAGAGTTACTTTATAAAAGCCTATCTTACTTAAACCTTCTATCTTTACTATCTCTACTAATCTATCTACTACTTAATAACTATTTATAATACTAACTAACCTAAGTAACATCTTTAGTTAAAATAGCTAGTCCTTTAAAACCTTAAATATACTAACTTAGTAGCTTAAGCTCTAATATAGAAAATTTAATAGCTCTTCTATAAAGCTTATAACGGCACGAAATATACACTATAGGAGAAGAGGTATATAGGAGTGCGTTCGAGACTAAATAACGTATATAAATACTAGGCTCTAATATAGAAGAAAAGGAAAAACTATCTCTCTTCTATTCTAGGAGTAGGCTACTATATATAAGAGGTTCGGATAGTATAAAAGGGTCTAAAACCGAATAACCTCGGCTAATATAAAAGCTTAAACCTATATAACCTTCTTAAAATAGATAATATAAGATAATAACTACTAAAACCTTATATATAGTAGGTACTTCTAGCTATCTAGGATAATAGTATACTATTATATCTCTCTCTTTTAAAAAAAGACTTATTCTTGAGTTTATCTATCTCTTATTATTTAAGGTTAAATTAGAATAGTGTAAGTGTTGTAATATTTATTATATTTATTAATTTTATTAGTTTAAAGATGCTTTATTTATTAAACTTTATTATAAGTAAGACGAGATATTGATTTTAGGTCTAAATTATAACTAAACTAATTTATAGATACTTATAAAAGAGAGACTTCGTTTCTAATCCTTTTATATTAAAAGTAAGCATTTATAAAAAGAGTATAGTCTAATCCGACTAGTAGTTAGAGAAAGTTTAAAGTTTAAAGTTTAAAAGTTTAAAAAGTTTAAAAAGTTTAAAATAGAGTTAAAGGCGAATTTAGAGTAGAGTCAGAAGTCGTTTAGTTAAGAGGTAATGTTAAAGGTAATAGTAATAACTTAGTTAAGAGCTTACTTTAAGAGTATACTAATTTATATCTAATTCGAATTTAAAAAAAGAAAAAGAGTATAAGTCTAAAAAAGTTTAGAATAAAGTTAGAACTAAAAAGTTAATAATATTATAGATAGTAATAACTTAGCTAAGAGGTTACTATCTTTTAAGAGTATATTAATTCGATTTATATCTAATTCGAAAGTTTAAAATAAAAAAAGGACTTCTAGCCTAGCTAGAAGTAAAAGAAAGTAAAGAATATAAGACTCTATACTAGAGTCGGTGGAGTTCTAGCTAGTTAAAAGCGAAGTTATAGCTGAATTTTCAAAGTTGAAATTATTATCTAAGTTTAGAATAATAAAAGGAGTAGTTTTAGTTAGTTAAATAAACTTAATACTAAAGTTATTATATTACTTTATTCCTTTTAAGGTACTTAAGGACTTATTTATCTTCTAATTTTAAAGAAAAGTCGCTGTTATATTATAGGGAGTTCAGAGCTAGATAGAGGTATTCTAAACCGAAGTGCTTCGGTTTTACTCCTTATCTATAGCTAAAAGATCGTTTACTATTTTAGTAAAGTTATAATTCTAGTATCTCTTAAGCATAGTAGATAGGTTTTAGAGCTAAGGTGTAATCTTATCTTATATATAAAAGAAGTATTCTAATACTAGTATCTCTCTAAGTATAGCTATACTTAAAAAGTAAATGTTTTTTTAGCATATTCTTCTTCTAATTCTACTTCTATCTCTTTTAGATAATATTTAATTAGGATTAATAGTAATAACTTAGCTAAGAGCTTGCTTTTGAGTTTTCTTCTAATAGAAAGTGTATTTTAACTGATTTATATTCAATTCAAGGGTAGTAGTAAGAAGGTATTAGAGGTAGCAGTGTCTCTTAAGTAAAAGAGGTCTAAATTTAGGCTTTAAAAAGTAAAGGAGGGTTTAAATAAGGGTTAGATTAGTAAGAGTTTAAAGGTAGAGTGTTTTTAACTTTAAAGTTTACTTATAATTTTATTCTTTATCTCTTAGTTAATCGATTGTTTTATTCTTTATATTCTTTACTCTTATCTTATCTACCTATTATCTATATATTATTTATATTTAAGAAGTCTTACTTATCGTTTTATTAGAATCTTCTAGGTTTTAGTATATAGTTATAGATTAGGTTAGAGAGGGTTTAGATAGTTATCTTTTAAAAAGAGAGGTAGCTCTAGAAGGGGGTTATTACTCAACGTCTTATAGCGAAACTAATTTAGAGAGAGACCTAAGGTCTTCTTAGAAATTCGATATAATAATGTCGTTTAGAGAGCAGGAGGTAAGAGTAGATTTAGAAGCCTTCTAAATGACTTTAATATATCGACTTATTTATTAAACCTATATATAGTAGTCTCTATATAGAGAGAGTTATTAGAAGCCTCTAGAGTACTTAGTGTATTCCTGCTTCTTTAACGTGTAAAATACGCTTTTTACTAGCTGTCTAAAACTAATACTAAACCCTAATATTACTAGCTGTCTAGGAGATCTCTAGAATCCTAGCTATTTAAGAATAGCGTTATTCAAGTCCGATTCTAGCCTAAAAAAGAAATAAAAGCGACAATAAGCTCGAAGAGATATTATAAATACTATTACTAGCGAAGTAGAGTTTTTCCTTTTTATATAATAGTACGAAATATATACTATAGAAGAAGAGGTATATAAGAGTGTGTTCGAGACTAAATAACGTATATAAATACTAGGCTCTAATACGGAAGAAAAGGAAAAACTATCTCTCTTCTACTCTAGGAGTAGGCTATTATATATAAGAGGTTCGGATAGTATAAAAGGGTCTGAAACCGAATAACCTCGGCTAATACAAAAGCTCAAACCTACGTAACCTTTCTAAAACAGACAATATAAGACAATAACTGCCGAAACCCTATATATAGCAGGTACTCCTAGCTATCTAAGATAACGGTATACTATCATAAAGCTTAAAGAGGATAGAAACGTTAGTAACAGGTATACTATAGTAATAAAAAGCGGTAAGAGAGCTACGAAGAAGATATACTTCGCCTCTATATTTAAAGTTAAATAGACTAGGCTTACTAGTAATAGAAGATATAATAGTCTAGTATAAGAGTACGACGAAATTACTAAGAGCTATACTATAAAAAGAGCCGCTAACTATACTAGTATAGGATTAGCTCTAGAGTTAGAGAATAACCTTACTAATATCTTCTCTAGTATTCTATTAAGTTTAAAGGTATTATTAAATACCTTATTTATAGACGTCTTAAATACTAAGGCTATAAAGTGTTAAACCTCTCTTTAAACTAATTAATAAGTATATACTAGCACTTTACTTTCTCTATTTTATAATATAATATTAAAAAATCATATAACGTAATAAACCTACTATTACGAAATAAGATAGTATAAGAGTATAATATTATAATAATTTAAGAGCTATAGCTAAATAGCTATAATAAAAAACTTATTTATAACCTCTCTTAAGAAAGATTTAAAGCTTTTATAAGCAGATAGAGTAAGCTACTTATATACTTTCTTATAAATAGAAAAATTAATCCTACTTTAGTAAAAGTTACTAGAAGAGGCGATTATCTATACTCTCTCTATATTATACTAAAAATAGGTAATAGTAATAAAGTTATTACTATTTATAATATCTATAACCTCTAATAGTAAGGTTAACTAGGTAAGATATATATAAAAGAGAAATAGAAAGGTATTCTAACCTAATCTATTCTACTAGAACTTAATATAGCGCTTAAAAAGTATAGAAATAATAAATAAATAGTAGTAAGAGACTTTAACCTATACTATAAAGAGTAGTTCAAAGACTTACTATTACTTATATATAGTTAGAAGAGGAAAGCTTAAGCTATAGCGTTACTAAGTATAGTAGGAGAAAGACATCTAGAACTAGCACTACTAAAAGGCTTAGTTACTAGACTCTAATCTAATATTCAATCTTATTTAATTAGAACTACTATTAACTTAAGTTAGTATAACTCTAGACTTATAGACTCTATCTAGTTATATAAGGTCTAAAAAGACCTAAATATAGCTACTAACTACGTCCTAGTTAAAACAGTCCTTTTTATTAACTATACACCTATACCAGTTATAGTAAATAAGGACTTTAAAAGGACAGATATAGAGCTTCTTAACATAATACTCTTACTACTTCTTCTAAAAACTAAAATCTATACTATAGCCGATCTAGATATAGTAGTTAATTTTATAATTTAAGTAGTATAAATAGCTATATAAGCCTCGATACTAGACTACGTTCTTACTCTTAAATCGATACCTAGCTTTATATAAGAGTATAGAGAAGCTATTCGAGAAGTTAAGCATATATAAAGAAGGTAGAATAGCTTAGATAGTATAGAGTATAATCTAAAAGCCTTTCTTAAAGCTAAAAAGATAAGAAAGAAGCTAATTACAATTACTTAAAAGAACATTTACAAAGATAAGGTATTAAACATAAGAGACGAGAAAGAGCTATAAGCTTTAATAAGATAGATATAATCAAGAGAGTCTCAAGCCTCTACTTTTACTTCTAATCTAAAGAAAAGAGATAGTATAATAGTAAAGGATATATAAGTAAAAGCTAATATACTATAATAAACCTTCTTTCTATCCTCTCTTAAACCTAACCTCTTAAACACCTACTTTTACCTATATCACTCT
Source organism: Hymenoscyphus infarciens (assembly GCA_001414345.1). Classification (NCBI taxonomy): domain Eukaryota; kingdom Fungi; phylum Ascomycota; class Leotiomycetes; order Helotiales; family Helotiaceae; genus Hymenoscyphus; species Hymenoscyphus infarciens. Next base: position 22,660 of record LLCB01000138.1, read on the forward strand.
CTTAAAGAGCTCTAGACCTCTATTTAAAAGTACGAAATAAGAGTAGTAATATAAGAGACGTTATTAGATAAAGCTCTAAAAGAAGATAAAATACTAAATAGAGTTATCTAGATAGTAGCTAGTATTCTTACTCTATACCTTACTAATATCTTTAATAAGTCTATAAAACTTTAGTATTACTTAAAGAGGTTTAAGAAGTCTATTATAGTTATCTTATATAAGCCTAGAAAAGAGACGTATACTAAATCTAAATTATACTATTCTATTACTCTTATAAATATAATAGGTAAGGTTATAGACTTAATACTTACTAAAAGGATCTAGTACTATATAGAGAAACACTTTATACTACTAATAACATATATAAGAGGTTATAAGTAATTATTATATAAGTATAATATCTACCTTCTACTTAAAAAGATATACTTAGCTTAGAGAAAGAGAAAAATAGCAAGCCTACTTATACTTAACATCTTAGAGGCTTTTAACTACACGTTATATAAAAGGCTAATCTATAATATAAAGAAAAGAGGCCTACCTCTAGAAGTTATTCACTAGATATCTAGCTATCTTATAAGAAAGACTATCTAGATTAAGCTATTCAAAGATATAAGTAATATATATAATATAATAACTAGTATTCTTTAAAGCTCTTCTCTCTCTTCTATCCTCTATCTCTTTTATAACATAGACCTTATTAATATTAGTAAAGGCTACGATCTGTCTATAAAGTATATTAATAATATATACTTCCTTATAAAGGGCTATATTATAGAGACTATAATCTAAAAGCTAGAGATTATATATTATAAAACTAATAATTAGACTCGAAAACACGCCTTAGTATTCGCTCTTACTAAGTATAAGCTTATCTACTTTATTTATAAAGGGAATAAAAAGCGTATTTATAACGAATTCTAGTCTATTAATCTAGGATAAAGTAGGATCGTCGAAGCTATATCTTATATCTAATATCTAAGAGTTATCTTAGACTCTAAACTAAATAGTATAAAGTATATAGAATATGTTAAGGTTAAGATTAAGAAGTCGATTTAAGTACTAAGTAATATAGTAGAGTTAACGTAGGATACTTTAATAAGTAATATAATTACTCTTATAAAAGCAATTATTATACTCTAGATCTTATTTACTAGCTTAACTTAGTAGATATCTAATCTAATAATATAAAGTTAAAAGACTTATTAGAAGAAGATAATCTAAATACTAAATACTCTTTAAAAGAAGGTACTATATATAGTAACTAGAGCCTTCTAAACTATAATAGTAGTAGTTATTAAAGCTAAAACAGATTTCCTCTTAATTAATATTTAGCTAGACTATACTAGTATAATCTCTATAAACCGAATTAAAGCATTACCTATATATATATATATTATAATACTTAGAAAGAGAGGAACTATTAGAGATAGCTTAGCTTACCTCTCCCCCTTTTAAGAGCTTAAACGTAAGGTATAAATAACTATTAGATAATAATAATAAGAAAGAATTAAAAGAAAGATCTCAATTATTACTAAACTATAGTAGTTACTACCTAATATCTACATTACCCTAGACGTTAAGATAGTAGTAAAAGAATATAATAAAGTCTAAAAATAGTCTCGCTTTATATATATATAAGTCTTTATAGATAGAAGCGATATCGATAACCGAGTTAGTATAGCTATATAAGAACTATATAAAGAGTAGGTATATAAAGTAGATATTAGACTAAGTAATTAGTTTATAGTCTATAAAGCTAAGCTTATTAGTATATAGATAGCTCTTAGTATAGTAAATAAGAGAGGAGACATAGTAAAAAAGCTCACTATCTTTACTAATAACTAAGCCGCTATTATATTATCTATAAGACCTAGAAACTAGTCTAGGTAATTTATTCTAAGAAAGATATACTAGCTATATAGTGTTTTAAAAGAGAAGAACATAGAGATAATAATTCAATAGATCCTAGTATATATAGGTGTCCTAGACAACAAAAAGGCTAATAAGCTTATAAAGTAAGCTACTAGTTAGCGATTAAAAGAGAATAAGAAGAAGGGGTTACCTAAAGCGCTAAGATAGTATATAGCGTAGCTCTTATAGCTCTTATTCTCTTATAAAAGACTAATCAACACAGTAGCCAGGTCTCTTTAGCATCGAAAGTAGAATCTTAGTAATACTAGTATACTATATAAGAAAAGATAAGTAAAAGAGAGGATCTCGCTATTTCGCTATACTTAATAACTATACTAAAACCTTATAAAGGCCGAGTCTTTAATACTAATCTAGATAAGAACTAAGAAGATTAGCCTAAATAGATACCTATATAAGATTAATAGAATAGATAACTTATAGTATAAATATAACTAATTATACTAAACTATTAAACATATACTCGAAGACTATAAAGACTTTAAAGATTTATAACTAGAGTATATAGAAGTAGAGTATACTAGCAATACTAGAGTCTTTCTTTTAAATAGTAAACTTATACTTAAAACTATCTCTTTTATACTTATAAGTAGTCTTTTAGACTAATTTATAATATATACTAAAACATATTCGTCTCTATAAATAAGAGACACTATAAAGGGGACAGCTAGAGTAGTACTTTTAGATAATTATTATTTATACTAACTAAGCTCTTAAGAGAGCTATTATATTATAATATAATATATACTAGATCGGAAGACGAGGTTAGAATAGAGGTTATACTTAGAGTTTAGATTATTTAATTTATTTGATTTATAAGTCTCTTTTTATCTTTCTTTTATTAGCCCTAGATATAGAGCCGATGGCTTATAACCACATTTATAGACTAGACCTAAATAGTACGTCTGTATATCTGCTAAAGCGGATAAATAGACTATTGATTACAAAAAAAAAAAAAAAAAAGTGATAGTATTAAAGCAGCAGTAAATATATACTTTCAGACTCACGCTTTCAAGCTTAGTTTTATAGTTTTATGAAGTTACTTCTATAATCCTACATACCTATTATAACAATTCCTTTGCTAAAAATCCCCATTTATCAAAATTATAGTGTTGTAGTCTAAATTATCCCAAGTTTTATCGCCACGGAAATTTGGATCTCTTGCCGCCGCTTTTCTTCTCCCAACCCCGCGAGGCTGTCATCAAAAAAACATCTCCACCCAATCCATATCACTACCTAGGTAAACACTACACACAACTCCTCGCTCCTTCCTACGCACACCACAAACTTAATAAAATCGTCAAGCGCCGCAATTGAGGTTCTTCAACTATATAAGCTGCCACCCCGCCAATCTTCCATCACCAGCTCCAGAAACCTTACAACGCAACATCCAGCAAAACAGATCCTCCTCAAGCTCTCGCACCTCCGCACCTCCGCACCCGCACCCCTCAACCTCAACCAGATCCGCACATCACAATGGCAAACCATCGCGCAGATGAAAAACGGTTCCTCGACGAACGCGGTTCCGGCGGTCCCCTCGCTCCCAATGGCCTCAACCCCGCCACCATAATGGAGAAACCCGTCCGCGAACGAATAATCGACTGCTACTACTGGAAATCCCAATGCTTCGGCGTCAACGAAGCAGACATCATCTCCCGCGTCGTCACCGACGTGAAGTTCATCGGCGGAACTTACGGGGACGCCCAACGCCCCTCTCCTTTCCTCTGTTTAGCCTTCAAACTCCTGCAACTTGGGCCGAGCGATGACATTATACGCGAATATTTGGAGTATGGAGGCGAGAAGTTCAAGTATCTGAGGGCTTTGACGTGTTTCTATGTTAGGATGACGAGGGGGGCGAAGGATGTTTATCTGCTGCTGGAACCGTATTTGGCGGATTTGAGGAAGTTGAGGAGGAAGACTAGGTTGGGGACGAGCTTGACTTATATGGATCAGTTTGTGGATGATCTTTTGACCAAGGATCGAGTTTGTGCGACGACGCTGTGGAAGATGCAGAAGAGGGAGATACTGGAGGAGTTGGAGGAGATTGAGCCGAGGGTTAGTCCGTTGGGGGATATTGAGGATTTGCTGGAGAGTGAACCCGAGGAGGTGGATGGAGATGAGAGGGATAAGAGTCCGGGGAGTGAGTTTGGGGAGGTTACACCTGAGGCGGATGGGATGGAGGTTGATAAGGGGGGTGATTGATGGGTTTAGCTTGAGATCGGGAAGGGAAAGGAGTTTGATTTGAAATAAATATACCCATTTTACGCTTTGAAGGGAGGGTTTCCTGCCCTTTTCTATCAATCCATTTTTGTCAAGTGGCAACCATTGCCTAATTGAACTTGCTTTTTTCACTTCAGTTTTTGCACTGACCTGGTTTGGAGATGCAATCCCAGACTGGTGGTCTATTCAAAGTTCTTTTTTCCCGCCGAGCATGGCTTAACGACTTCGACTTTCGAGACTTGCAGGATAGTATTTGAGAAAGGAAACGAGTTCTTCTGATGCCTTCACGAGGCACTACAGATAGTTTGCTCACATCAAGGTACACCCCATCATGTCACATTACTATATATTCACCCTCGCAGTTCCAGCACCGCAGTTCTCTCAATATAGCTCCGCTCACTAGAAAGTTCAAATCATACAAATTTTCACCAACGAACGCCAGCATCGGTGCTGCTTCTTGTGTGCAATCTCATACCTCAAGCGTGACAAAGCAATCCCACAAACTACTCCGTAGAGCGACTACTCAAGACCAAATCAACTGATCTCTCTTCCCAGTTCGAGAATTCGTATGAATGTTGAGGATTTATGACAGTAGGAATGCTTCCGATAGTAGCTTTACTACGGCGACTTGCGAACATTCAGATACTATCTTTATTTTAGGTCGATACTGTTTTTTTCACTTGTAGTCTAGACAGAGAGAGCCTTGATTTGAGAAGTCGGAGAGTATCAGTGAAACCTTCAACCAGTGGATCACACGCGCCTTGATGACCGGAAAACTGGGGTTGTTGTATGTCGAGAGTTGTTGCTACGTCTGTTGATAATTATACCTTTATTACAACAAATTGTATCATGTTATATACTGACCTAGGAGATGTGCGTGAAATTTTGGGAGATTTGTTGTTAGAGGATAGAATCGATATAGCGAAGAGAAAGTTTGTCCTTGATATCGACTTTCTTACTAGTCTAAATTGCTCATATGTTTACTTTTCTCTAATACTTTGAAATGGGTTTAGTTCTTTTAGAGAGTCTTATAGAATAAAGACCTAAGCGCGAGTGGAGCTAAATACTTGGTGATCATAGCATCTAGTATATTAATTTCAGTATAGGTAGATAGTTTCTTTTATATTAGAAATTTATATTAGAAGTTATTATATAATAAACCATAAGTTTTTAAATATTCTTGAAGGTTTATTTAGTAATTAACTTATAATTGTCAGCTATTATTCAAATAGTTTCCGCGATATTATGGTACACTTTATTTCTATCCTTTCACTCTTACTTGTTTTAGTATCGTGGTGCTTTAAATATGTTATCCTACGAAGTTTCTACTCGGTTAGAGTAATCTATAATATTAACTACTCTCTTTGCTTATTTACTAGTGGAATGCTATGGCTCAGCTCTATACTATGTGATGAAAGCTTAGAATGAGTGAAATGAAAGAAGTGATTGTTCGGTGGATAACTATTTGGTTTTCAATGAATCATCAAGGTGCTTGCGAAGAATCGTATGTAAGTTTCATACTCTTTAAAGTGGACACTCACAACCTTCTTCAAAACCTTCATTAAGGGTTTAAGATAAAGTATCGTTAAACTATAAATTATCAACAGCATCGAATGATTTAGTACAAATTAAGCGTCGGTGTACTAATATTCTAATAAATCCTACACATTTTCTGTCCAAAGTCTAGTAGCTAACATTCTTCACATCTTACCTCAGAAGCCATATCCTCTAAAACTGTCTCTTGAGAAGAAGTGGGCACCAGATGAAATATCCCTCAAAATCGATGGATTTGCGATGCATCGAAGATAGTCACGAGCCTCAAAGATGGTTCCTTCTGATTGCCTGCTCCACGTTGGTGCAAACACACTTGGAGTTCCCAGAATAAATTCCAAAACCCATAATTGGCGCATCTCTCAAATTTACACTACTCGAGTGCCCCTGGAGATTGAAATCTAAAAGCCGGAAGCCATGACTGCCAAATAGTCACATTTTTGAGGAGGACTTGTATAGAACAATACCTAGTCACACCTGAGGTGGGCACCACAGCTTCCAAGTTTAACCGAGAACCGAGACCGCCAAGGTTCACCTTGTTGACCTTGTAATCTCGTCCAATCACGTCATACGATTTCAGAGGAAATAGCAACCGACAGCAACTCCAACAAAGCCTAGAAGCCACTTTGTATGCAGGCACCGCAAAATGCAATACGAGAAGGAGCATTCCGTGGGAATAGAACAGAGGGAATTTAGTGCGAGTCTAGTGAAACCCGTTGCCTTATTTTCTTGAGCTTCTCTCCTTCACGCCCCTTTCTCAACCAACGAACGTCTTCCTCTTGAAGGCTCGCACCCTCTTTACCTGCGATTAACTCGCTTGCTAATTTGGCGGTCTTCTCAATAACTCTCACGCGTTGTTTGGCTTCCCTTTTTGTTTTACCAGCTACTACTGACGTTCCCTGAGTCTTCTTTGCCTCTCCCTCAACTAAGGCTTTCGTGGTCACTGCTTCTCCCGTCTTTGCTGTTTCTTCGGTTTTAGCATTGCTAGTTTTTACTACTTGTCTAGCAACGGGTAGGGCTACACAGTATGGAGCGGCTGCGAAACTCTGTTAGCTATTTCTTATACTTCTAAATTAAGATAGAATGAAGACACTTGGTCGTTGCTCTCTGGCTCCTTTTGTCTTATTGAGTAATTAATCGAAAAGGTTTAGGGCCAGACAGAAAGCGATTTTATGATTCCTTTAAACGGTCTTGAATAACACCTTTGATTATACTAGTCTATCGTCGCAAAGTATTACCGCGGGTTCACGGAAAGTCCGCCGTGTTCTTCGAATCGTCGTTAGCACGCCACCTTCGTGCAAAAACATGGGCACAAGAATTCGCCCCTGGCAAGGTCATCTTTTTTGGCTTCTAGATCAAAGACTTAAAAGAGAGTTGGTTATTATAAATTGACGATTCCTACCCTGATGCAATAGTGGATTTGGCTTAGTAACCTCAACAACAAAGCACCTTTCTTGACCACCTTATATGCTGCTACGTCCATAACCAAGAGTAACTTTTGTTATAGGTACCTATTAGTAGGCTTTTGTTTTCTTTATGCTTGGAATCGTCTCTAGTATAAGCTTTCTCTAATATACGATGGGCTAACCTCCGGAGTTTTCGGCTAACACCCGTCAGAGCAACAGGCCAGCCCATTGAGTATACCAATTCTTTCAAAATCACTTTGGATAGTCGTCGGCTCCCCCAAAGAAAGCACCACGGATCGCGTCAACAGCAGAATAGGGAAATTGAAAATTAGACGGAATGTTATTTCCTCTGAGCATGAGCTTCATGTCTTGCACGAATCTCAGGCGGATTAATTATGTCTTTCAATGACTTGGAAGCTCGAGAAAACTTGTTAGATAATATCTCAGCAGGGTAAGAGTGTATCCAGTCTTAACAATCTGTCCTCACTAACACTTTTCCTAACAATTCTAACTTGAAAATTTTCCAGGTGGCTATAAAAGGCTTTTCTGTGCCTTTTGATTGCATGGCATCATCCTCTCCATCTCTAGAAGGAGAAAGAGGGAGATGCTTCCGTATTACAAGGAATGGTCATCTCCACACACTCGAGTTCAGGAATTAAAACGAGGCTCTGTTATTTAACTTATAGCGTTTCTTGAGGGATTTAAATGCATGAATCTGGCTTTGAAGGAAACCGAGGTTTACTATACTCGAGGAGACTTGGCTTTAAAAATGGTAGATGCCAAATTTTCTTGCCTATAGGAGGTGATTTTTGCTTGTCTGGATGTAGTCGAATATCCCAGAAAGCATGACAATATTGTTACGAGGCCAGTAACGACGTAAGTAAGTACTCCAGTATCTTTACCCACTCACGCGCTAACTCGCGTCCAGAATTTTCAAAGGCGCTACCTAGACCAGTTAAAATGAAATCATAAGGAGGTGAAAAGAGGGGCTGAAAGGGGAAGAATTTTATGAATATCGTTCAAAACATAACGATCACAAGTAAAAGAGTGCTCGATGCATTGATTGGCCACCCAGGCTCGCGATGGAAAGTAAAAGAGAAAGCATTTGTACCTGCCTACCTCACCATTGTTCCAGGTACCTTGAGTAATTTTAGAAAATTCCCCTAAACATAAATATTACCCTAGGTGTTTAGAGCACTCAAGTTTTCTTGTTCTAAAGTTTTGAACTAATTTTAACATTGTACTAGATAGTTAGAATAGCGAGAGACGTTATTTACTGACTCTTTTTCTGTCCACCGCGAGCCAAACCCCTTGTTTGACTCTAACCGAGATTCGCGACCCAGGTACCACAAACACTTCACAGTTATTCTGCAACCCGTCACTAAATTTCCTCTAAATACTTCTCATTGCATTGAATGTTGTTTTGCTACCAAGTGAGAGTGCTATTTGGAATGCGCTAGCAAAATCGAAATAGATGAGTCATTGGGTTTAGGGGACAAGTCACATTTTTAGAATCAGTTACGCTGTAAATTATTTCAAACAACCCTATATAATAATATACAGGTCGTCGGAAAAGCAGTTCAGCGTATATTTAAACTGAAACCACAGACGTCTCACTGGTGTAGCTCAGCTGCTTTTGACCACCACTGCAACAAGTTAGCATAATAGAAATTCAAAAAGGGGAACAGAGGGAAAGGTTGCTTACAAAATCACACTCCCTTACCCTCCAAACATCATCCTTCATCTGAGCAATAACACCGAGCCCAGTCCCCCCAGCCATTTCATCATTTCCCTCTCCGAAAGCCATAATTGTTTTTGGCTTGCCTACTCCAAATGGTGCCCACTTTTCCCGATCCTCAAAGCGTCCCCCGAGTTTATTTGGGTCTCCTCCTTGCGTGATAAATGAAGTCACATAAGCATGTAGTGTTCCCGATAATTTGTCCTGCGTGGGCGAGAATGCTCGTGCGACTTTCTTGTAAGCTTCGTAGGCTTGGTTGTCCCCGTGATTCGCGCCTCTTTGTACTGTTTGGTTTAAGGCCCAGTGGTAGACATATACATGGTCTTTTTGAGCGGGAGCAGCATGATGGGCGGTTGCTCTGACTGGGCAGATGTAGGCTGCGAGGCATCTCGGAGTCAGTATTGCCCTTTCCAGAAGTATGCTTGAAGAATATTAGGAGGAATCGGGGATGTCTAAGGAGGAAATTGGTTGTCTGAGGAGGAAACCACGTCTCAGTCCTCCCGATTCAACCCCAAAGAGGGAAGAAGAACTCGGAGAATACTCACCATAGTTGGCGTACGCAGCTTCGAGTCGTTTGTATTGAGAACCGACATCAATGTTGCGAGTATCAACATATGGGGATTTGGCGTTACTGGAAGGATCTGGGTAAAGATCATTGATTGCCTTGTAATCCACCTCCGAGAGAGTGGGAATGAGTGTTCTCCAAAAGTCCTCAAATTCTTTTGGTGTATCCACACTGCAACAAGTTAGTGTACATTTTTCTCATTTGACTCAGGATATCAACTTGCTGCCGACAAGAAAGATTGGGAGTATGAAGCCGGAACATAGGGAAAGGTTGCTTACGTCGATGGTACATACGAACTCGCCTCGTTCGTAGTAAAGCCTGTCATGATGGGCATTTTGTGATATTGTCCCATTTTCCATGACTCTGTTGGCGAACGTCGAATAAAATCTCCGTCGATGACCGGCTGAAATGCCCATCTGACAGATGGGTTATAATTATCGAAAACCTTGAACGATGCCGCAACGACACGATCGGAGGGCTGACGACGGAGACAAGCGAAAATCTCAGAATCTTGAACTACAGAACATCCACATTCGTCGACGTACTCTCTGAATTGCTTCTCGTGTAAACTATAACTGTAGTGATGGACAGCTCGGGCTGTGGTTGCTCCCGATTCTAAAATAGCGGCTTTGAAAATTGGTTTTCGATCCATATCCATCTACAAGCTGTTAGCATAACTTTCTAGAGGAGCTGGATGGCCTCGCTGTCGTTAAAGACGGGAGGCCTCAGACAGGAAATGGAAGACATGATAGCTTACAAGATGATGCCCTATCTATTAAAAAAGCAATTAGCAAAATCAGGTCTCAAAATGGAAGCTCACTTACAGCATGTGCCCCCGCACTCAATCCGAAGATAGTGACATTCTCGGGATCCCCGCCAAACGCAGCAATATTTTCTTTCACCCATTGGAAAAAGAAGTCATTGTCATCTTTTTGACGGTCAGCGGGCTGTCTAGTATAATAGAAAGTTTTCCTACTCACGTAAAGCCAGATTCAAAAGCCCCTCATTTGCAGTGACATTTGAAGGAAGAAATCCCAATGCTCCAATTCTGGCAAATTGAAAGTTAGCAAGGCAGACAGAAAGTTTGTATGGGATTAATAGCTGACTCACCGATAGTTGAAACTAATCCCTACAAATGGCTTTGCCGACCAAGCGAGCATTGATCCTGTATCTTGCATAAAACCATGGCCTCTGTTAAATGCTCCACCATGCAAATGCAATGCCACCGGTAGCTTTGCGCCTTCATTTACGCCCTGGGGGCGAAAAATATTCGCTGTGAGACAGTCTTCTCCCATTGGTAGGGGTTTTTTGCCTCCAAAACGAAAGGCCTTACCGGGGCATATCTTTCCAAACGCTTTTGCCTTTGTGGTTTCTGAAGATGGTGGAAGTGGTGATAGATGACGAAATCTCCGATCTCCTGTAGGAGGAAGTGCATATGGAACTCCCAAAAAACCTTCAATGGGCATGGGATAGTCATCGTCTAATGTTGTTCCTGAGATTCTTCCTTGGGGCAGTGTGACTACCGGTGAGCTGTCCAGCAGCTCTGAACGAATTGTGTTGGAATAACTGAACAAATATGAAGCTGTGAGTAATGTAAGAGAAATGGGACCCAGGAGCGCCCATTGGAGTTTGCTTAAATTTGGCGTCATGCTTTTCGAGGGCTGGTTTTTAGAATTGCCTGAGGGAGCCTTTTCTCCTCGATACGGATCCATCATGGAACACGGCCTTGAATTTGGTGGGATGTTTGTTTTGGGAAGGGGTTGGAGATTCACGTCGCCTTGTTCCCTCTGAGAATTGATTCGACTCTTTCCGCCTCAATTGTTCTATATGAATATTTTTTTCAAATCGTCGTTTCCTCTCCACATCTTTTTCGCACGTCATGCTTCAGTTGTTCTCCCCATTCTCGTGATCTGTTCGTCAAAAGTGGGCAACTGAAGAATGGAGTTGAGCAGGGTTTCCGGCTCATTCGCTATCTTTCGTGGGTCTTATTTGGTTTAGCTAAACAATCTAAACAATACCCCACCCCTTTCCCCAGGCTTGGCGCCAATCAGCCTCAGTTCCCACCTGGACATTGCCCGTTTTGGTGAGATATAGGCAATACTTTTAATACCGTCAGGTCCCCACCCTCCAATGAGGTTACAATTCTGAATGCTGTTTACAGTTGGTTGCCGTTTGCCTTTCAGGGGTAATCGAACCCCCTTTTCTATTAGAGTTTCCCGGAAGACGGGCAAAGAACCCCAGTTTCATACCACAACGAGCCACGCTTGACTGGAGATCGGTTATCTTCATCCTTATCAAAGTTATCGTGTCTCCAGACATTTGTGTTATCGACGCATGATACGATCCTCTCCAGCAATGGAAAGAACCAGGTTTCGGGGATAAATTTAGGAGCCCAGTGTCCCTTCCAAGAGACTTGCATGTCATTTTGAGACATCGTGGTAGATCGGAATTGTCTGGTATCACATAGAGATAGGAACTTTGTGCACGTAACTCCCTCGTATATATACCCATTGGGTATGTGGGGACTTGCACCGAGTGGCGATGAGATAAGAGCATTACATATAAGTCAACAACTTGCCTTAGGAGGTTTGTGTTGTCCACCAGACTGGTCCCAGCATCCCCCATCCTTCAACTTCAAAGACTGAACGCCCAAAATGAATGCAACCATGGACGTACACCAAAAGGACGAAATCAAAAGTCCCTTCCCAGAGAAGAAAAACAGAGATATTGAACACGATACCAGATCTGAAATCGAAGTCGGGAAAGTTGAAGTTGTCACGTCAAGTTCCCAACTCGACGAGGCCGAAATATTCCTCCGAGAGAATGGTTACGATTGGGCAACAGCTGATGCACTCTTACAAGATGAATCGACAGTCAAGAAACTGATTCGGAAGGTTGATATGACCATTCTTCCACTTCTGTGTGGGACATTTTGTCTACAATATATCGATAAACAAGCCATGTCTTATGGTGCCGTTTTTGATCTTTTCAAGAAGGCGCACATAACTTCAGATCAGTACTCCTGGCTAGGAAGTCTTTTCTACTTTGGTAAGGAATGATTTGCATCGCCAATTCTTTCTCAATTTTACTGAATAATGTGTTAGGTTATTTATTCTGGGAATATCCCGCGAGTTATATTGCTCAACGTTTCAAAACCGGGAGATTCATCTCATTGACTGTGTAAGAACCAATTATTACCTCGCAATTTAGAATTTGTAGCTAAACATGAAAATAGGATCGCCTGGGGTTCTGTCTTGATGCTCACAGCACTTACTTCGAACTTTGTTGGATTAGCCATCTGCAGATTTATTCTCGGTTGCCTGGAAGGTAAGTCAAATATCCCCTCACTTTAGCTGAAGCAAATTACTTAACTTCTTTCTAGCTCCAATTACACCCAGCTTCATGTTAATTGTGGGTGCTTGGTACGACCGAAAAGCGCAGCCATTCCGAGCGGGTCTTTTTTACTGCTTTAACGGTCTTGGTTCGATGCTCGGAAGTTTCTTCAGCTACGGGATCGGTCACATTTCAAGCGGACTTGCGATCTTCCAAGCAATTTTTCTCATCTGTGGTGGAATTACGGTTGTTTGGGGACTCCTGCTTCTGTGGTTTCTTCCCAACGATGTCATGTCAGCCAAAAGGTTCTCTTTACAAGAAAAGGTTACTCTTCTTGCTATTGGAAGACGAAACCAAACAGTGAGTCTTCGAAACCTAGATTACTGACTTCGTTGTCGAGTGCTAATATTCTTTCAGGGTATTTACAACAGAACCATAAAATGGTATCAAATAAAGGAGGCATTCATGGATCCTCAAGTTTGGATCTGCTTTCTTTTCACTGTACTCAACGAGTTAATTAACGGTGGAGTGGCAAATGTATGTTCTTTACCCCATACTACTTTCACTATTTCATTGCTGACACATGACACCCAGTTTGGTAAACTCATCATCAAGGGTCTAGTCACAGATCCTTTGAAAACCACTCTTCTGGGTCTTCCCCAAGGCGCATTCCAAATATTCTTCGTTCTGTCCGGTGGTTACGTCGCGTCCAGATATAAGAATGCGAGATGTTACACAATGGCATTGTATCTGTGTCCAACGATTATTGGATCGTGCTTGTTATGGAGACTGCCACGTTCAAACACCATTGGTCTACTATTTAGCTATTATATCGTAAGTCAAAACAGCTAGATTTAAAATATCAACAAATTATTAATCGAAAATAGGTCGGTGCCTATGTTGCATCCCTAGTCATTTCGCTTCAGATGCCAGTCTCCAACCTCAGTGGTTATACCAAGCGAGTCACTGGTACAGCTTTCGTCTTTCTCGGTTACTGTCTTGGGAATATTGTTGGACCCCATGCCTTCCTTTCTAAGGAGGCCCCTGTCTATAGTACAGGTTGCAAGTTGATCTTATCTTGTGCGCTTTGCCAATTTGCGCTCGCCATTTATTTAAGGGTTCACCTGAAGTGGAGAAATGATCAACGTGACAAAGCGGATTTTGAGGCGGGTGTGGATTTAGAGGTCGAATACGAAACCATGTTGGATAAAACCGATTTTGAGGACAGAAGGTTTAGATATCAGCTCTAAGTAGTAATGACCAAAGGAAAGCGAGATAGAAGTATCATTGAATTTGCACTGTTTTAAAGAATCAAATAACCGTCATCGTTCTACACACACCCAGGTATGTTTCGACACTTGCTCTTAGCACGACCGAACATGAATAAGAGGAAACACAAAGTCACAAGTATGATGCAGGCAAAAGCGACATTGAGGGCGGTACGAGACTGGTACGCCACAAGATATTCCGGTGGGTATTGAGCCTCCATGTTTTCAAGTGTTCGAGTTCAGGAGTGGAGCGATATGTAAAGAGTGATTTACAGAACAAGAACTCCTCCCTCAGTGTAGTTGCAGTTTTATCGAGTCTGAAAAGTGTTAGAGGTGAAGTGTTTTTGCTTGCTTTAATTCGATTTCTTTTGAGAAAGCTTCAACCAAGTGCAATATAGCTTTTCCTAGGGCGCAATGAATAGCACTAATAATGTTCCAGGAAGCACACCATTAATTTCAATGAGTGCTTTGGCCTTATAAAGACTACCAGGAAAACTTGGGCAATCAAAACCTGTGACAAGCATGACAAAAACCTCGCAGCTTCGAGGTCAAAAGACAGAGATGAAAAGCGAAGAGAAAGAGGCAAAAAAAGCTCTGCTCCTCCGAGTACGACCACGTTTTCAGCATCTACCCCAAATTCGGGAGAGAGCGACGAAAAACAATCCGTTGGAGTAAAAGAGATGGATATCGAATTATTTCCAGGAAGCCTCACCGAATTGCCAAATGCACGCACATCTCAACAGTGTTGCCAGTAGTATTATCATGGTAAAATACTACAGTATTTTAAATAAATATATTATCGGAATATTTTAATAGTGTATATTTATTTTTAAACCTAATACTATTACTACACTATACTACTTATTTAATACTATAACGGTACTAATCGTATACCATTTAATAACTTATATACTAAAACCTAAAAATGAAGCTATTCCTACTTTTATTAAGAGAAGCTATATATAAGGATTTTGAGGCTATTTTAGAAGCTATTAATATAATTCTTTTTTTAAAGTACTTTATTTAATTAGATCTATAAATCTAGCTATTTAGGTATATGCTTTTTACTTTATATATTATGTTATATAATTCTAATAGTAAGTTTAAAATCCAGGGTAAAAAGCATTAAAAAGCTTAAATCTAACAGGCTTAGCAACACTATAGTATTATTATAATATTACTTAAAATACTAATAATTTTAATAGTGAAACGATTAAATATTATTGGGATTATACAGTGTAAATAGTATGTATTAAACTCTATTTTCAACGATATATCGTAGTGGTATGATATTCCAGATACTACTGGCAACACTGTATCTCAACAAGGGAGATGATTCGTTAAAAGGAACTTTGTAGCACAAGGCTGAGCAGACTGTGCTGAAGGCCAAAATATGAATTACAATCGTGGTTGGTCTTTGAAGAACTTGCTTATTGGTGCCGCAAAGCCGCACTAAAACTTTCTTCCTTCCCCTCTTTTCCTCCAACTCCCTCAAGTTCGTTCTGCACCAAGTTGAATACCCCATGATTCAAGAACTTGAGACAGACAGTCAAGTGCAATTGGAACTTTTTAGAAAGAACAAAAACGGCGCGGGAAAAGATGAGTTGACTAGGTATAGGAAACGTTATCTCGGAATCGTGGCGTGGCGAAAAATGGGATGGGGCATTTTCAAACAGGATGAGTTGAAGGGTTTGAAAGGCAGTCCCATATCCAGATGATTCTTCAGTTGGCCCAACTGTATGTGTATTGTGATCCTCAACTATAAAGATGCTAACAAATATTACAGTCAAGGAAGTACAACCCGCGCACCAGAGAGCAAAGCAGGTGATAGACAGGAAGTCAAGAACGAAATCGATGAAAGCGATGAAATGATGCAGTTTAAAGCGGAAATAACAAACAGTCCGAGTGTTAACTCCGCGTCAGATGAAACAAGGTTGGATATCATAATAGAGAAAGGGCAGGAGGATATTTTGGGTATCGAAGTAGAATATAGGAAAGAACCTACCAAATAGAAGAATCCTCGGCTATAAGCCAAGAATGAAACTTCTCGACCCCTATCAACTTAGCCTCAACTAGCCATTCCGAGATAAAGCGCACCTCCTAGAGGTACGTTTAGTAAAGTTGATAAACGCACTAAATTCTCGAACCTCGTTAAGTGGAACCTAGCTAGTTCTTCTAAGGCACGGCAGGCTTCCTAGACTCCTCTTAGACGAAGAAATAGAGACAAAATGTTACTATTATCACTATTAGAGAGTACTTTGACCTTCTCTTAAAAAGCTCATTACCTCGAAGACTAAGTGCATATAGTAGAGACTGAAGTAACACCAATTACCAAAGTAATGCTAAACCAACATCACTCGAACACCGACACTCACGTCTCTAGCGAGCACTGTACGGCTTGGGTATAGGTGGAGAATCGTCAGCGGAAGACGTAGCAGATCTATGTTATATATTGATGTACAAATCAATCCCATCCAACAAAGCCGTGACCTACGCCCAAATATTGTGATGATATCTCACTTGTTAGCCGTGTCGACGAGGAGTAAACATAAAACTTCCCGCAACTATCAGACCCCTCTACCCCGGCCTTCTAGTCTCAGATACCGATATTTCAAGAGTCAAGACGAAGTTGGCTGCGACGCTTGATCCATAGCATATTAGTATTCCGCTTGCGCAGATGGGGTATAATGATAGTGCTACGGCTATTGTTGTTGGAACTAGTAATAGCCAGGTGCTTTGACATATTACTGCTATCAAGAACATATAGCTCTCGATATCTAACTCTTCGGTGTCTTCTCGCAACAAGCTTTGAAGCAGAGCGAAGTAATTACTCCAGACACCTGGGATAATACTTTGGGATATGCAATAGCACCTGGTGTAGAGGTAGAGTTAAGACAACGAACGAGGTACTCTCTACCAGGAGAGGGAAAAAACCCCCTTTGTACACTATACTAGAATAAAACTTGAACACTCTATAGACATTGGAAAAACAAATTAAAAAAAACATAGATTAGATTTCAAATAACTTATTAATTCGCTATATACTAGTTATGTAGGTTACTGAAATTATAAATAAGGAAGTTTATACCGTCCTGGATTTATGAGAAGCCTGGAACAGAAAGGATTATAAGCGTAAAACCTAAGTGAATAAAGAAGCGTTTCTCTTGTCTCTTAGTTAGTGATGCTGTCGACTAGTGATGCTGTCGACTCGCGCTATGAAGACTCACTATACAGGGGCCCTGTAGGGCAATGCCGCACTCTCCCATCAGCAGCTAGGTAGATTACCTAAATTACCCCGCCACCAGCATCATCGCCTGGAAGTAACGGAAGTGCAGCAGCAGGTACCAATAGCTGTCAACACCATGAAGCAACGATTTTCTTCTCTGGACGTCAAGGTAAGTTACTACCGCTTCCCATTCTCACGAGGTGTACCACCTAAGGTTCTACTGACATCCCCTCTCAGGTCATCGCCCACGAGCTCTCCAGTGCCCTCCTCAGCCTCCGCGTCAACAACATTTACGACCTCTCCTCCAAAATCTTCCTCATAAAATTCGCAAAGCCCGAGAACAAACAGCAGATCATAATCGATTCCGGCTTCCGCTGTCATCTCACCGAATATGCCAGAGCCACGGCGGCCGATCAATCAGATTTCGTCAAGAAGCTGCGCAAATATCTGAAAACCCGCCGGGTCACTTCCGTTTCGCAGATTGGCACAGACAGAATCATCGAATTCCAATTCAGCGATGGTCTTTACAAATTATATCTTGAATTCTACGCCTCGGGGAATATCATCTTGACGGATAAAGAGCTGAATATTCTAGCGCTGCTAAGGATTGTACCGGAAGGGGAGGCGCAGGAGGAGTTGAGGGTGGGACTGAAGTACTCATTGGACAATAGACAGAATTATGCGGGAATTCCGGCTCTGACAAAGGAGAGGTTGCAAACTGCGCTTCAAAAGGCAGTTGATCGGGGGGATGACGGATTGGTCGCGGGAAAGAAGTCGAAGAAGAAGGGCGCGGATGCGCTGAGAAGGGCTTTGGCTGTTTCTATCACTGAATACCCTCCGATGCTGGTCGACCATGCGATGCGAGTAATGAACTTCGATTCTGCCCTCAAGCCTGCGGAGGTTTTACATAACGATGAGCTGCTGGACAATCTTATGCGATCACTGCAGGAGGCACAAAGAGTCATTGAGGAGATAACGAGCTCGAATGTTGCGAAGGGATACATAATAGCGAAGAAGAAGGATGGCTACGAGGAATCATCCGAGGAAATGGATGCGCGAAAGGGACTCTTATACGACGATTTTCACCCCTTCCGTCCTCAGCAATTCGAAGGCGATCCAAGTACCAAGTTTCTGGAATTCGAGGGGTTCAATAAGACAGTGGATGAGTTCTTCTCTTCAATCGAGGGTCAGAAATTGGAGTCCAAGTTACAGGAACGAGAATTGGCTGCCCAACGAAAGATACAGGCTGCACGACGGGATCAAGAAAAACGACTCGATGGATTACAAGAGATACAGGCGCTCAATGAGCGAAAGGCAGCGGCGATCGAGGCAAATGTTGAGAGAGTACAAGAAGCTATGGATGCTGTTAATGGTCTGATAGCACAGGGAATGGATTGGGTGGAAATTGGCAAGCTCATTGAAGTCGAGAAAAAGAGGGGCAACCTGGTGGCATCTATGATCAAACTTCCCTTAAAACTTCACGAAAATACAGCTACCTTGTTATTGAATGAAGAAGTCTTCGACGAAGAAGAGGATTCAGCCTATGAAACAGACGATAATGTATCCGATAGCGAGGATGAGGGTGCAAAACGGAAAGAAGTAAAGCAAAAGGGGGTTGAAAAGAGATTGACGATTGATATTGATCTCGGCTTATCCCCATGGAGTAATGCTCGCGAGTACTACGACCACAAGAAAATGGCCGCTACTAAGGAAGAGAAGACGCTGCAGTCATCAACCAAAGCACTGAAAAGTCAAGAGGCGAAGATTGCACAGGACCTGAAGAAGGGGTTGAAGCAAGAAAAAGATGTATTGCGACCTGTCCGGAGACAAATGTGGTTTGAGAAGTTTTCTTGGTTCATCTCTTCGGATGGCTATCTTGTTCTTGGTGGGAAAGATGCTCAGCAAAGTGAAATGTTGTATAAAAGGTATATGAGGAAGGGGGATGCATATCTGCACGCCGATATTCAGGGAGCCGCTGTAGTGATCGTTCGCAATAACCCGAAGACGCCAGATGCCCCAATTCCACCTTCAACTTTGTCACAAGCTGGAAGTTTGGTTGTCGCTTGCTCAAGTGCTTGGGACTCGAAGGCTGGCATGTCTGCTTGGTGGGCAAATGCGACCCAAGTTTCCAAGTCTGCGCCAGGTGGAGACTTCTTACCTGCTGGAAGCTTTTCTATCAGTGGGAAGAAGAATT
Source organism: Hymenoscyphus infarciens (assembly GCA_001414345.1). Classification (NCBI taxonomy): domain Eukaryota; kingdom Fungi; phylum Ascomycota; class Leotiomycetes; order Helotiales; family Helotiaceae; genus Hymenoscyphus; species Hymenoscyphus infarciens. The sequence goes on from LLCB01000138.1 coordinate 42,090, forward strand.
TCCTCCCTCCTGCTCAATTACTCCTTGGCTTTGGGGTCATTTTCCGTATCAGCGATGAGTCCAAGTCTCGACATATGAAGCATAGAGTAATTGATGATTCGTCGTCAGTCGCCGAAACCTCAAGTAGCATTCTTGGTAGTGAAGCGGGGGTGAGTGAGTTAGCTGGTACACCACCCACATTAATCGACGACGATGAAAGCGACAACGGACAAGATCGGGGATCAGACGACGAGGAACTGGAACCAAAGTCCAATCCACTCCAAACTCAAACTGGCATTGAACCGCATATCTCAGACGAAGACAATAATGTTACGGACCTCATCGAAGACCATGAGACAGAAGAAGAGCCCATCACAATCGAGCCCAACCCACCATCAAATCACCCCGATGAGTCCGACAACGAGAGCGATGCTCCAACCGATCTTAACATAACCACGGGTACACAAACCCCACAAACCCCCAACCCCCAAAATCTCAACAAGAAAGGTGGTCCCGCCCCGCCAAAACGTGGCAAGAAGGGGAAAGCAAAGAAAATGGCCACCAAATATAAAGACCAAGATGAAGAAGACCGACTCGCAGCCCAACAACTCATCGGGTCTTCGGCTGGTGAGGAAAAAGCACGTGCCGAAGCGGAATCTAAGGAAAAACGGGAGTTGGAACTTGCTTTCCAAAAGGAACGGAGACGGGCGCAACATGCGAGGACGCAGGCGGAGACTGCTGCACATGAGAAGGCGAGGAGGGAGAAGATGGAGAAGGGCGAGGATGAGATAGATGATGCTGAGGAAGAAAAACTTGCACAGTTGGATTCGCTTGTTGGGACTCCGTTGAGGGGAGATGAGATTCTGGAAGCGATTCCTTTTTGTGCGCCGTGGTCAGCGATGGGAAAATTCAAATACAAGGCTAAGATCCAGCCTGGCGCACAGAAAAAAGGAAAAGCTGTCAAGGAAATCCTGGGACGTTGGGTGGCGGCCTCTGCAGCCAAGGGAGTCGTGGATGAGAAGAGCGAAGACTCTGAGAGGATGTGGCCGAGGGAGGTGGAGTTGCTCAAGGGATGGAAGGTGGAGGAGATTACGAACACCATTCCTGTTAGTAAAGTGAGGGTTATGATGGCCGGGGGTGGGGGGAGTGCGGTGAAGGGTGGTCAGGTGAAGGGGAATGGGAAGGGGGGGAAGGTTAGTGGGAGGGGGAGTAAAAAGAGATGACGAGCATGAATAGATAGATACTAGGTAGCATTTAAAATGAGAGTTTATTGAAAGCAGGTTGGGTTCTCGGTGGTTGGTGTGGGTTTTTTGTAAGTACCTTTCTGGGTGTTTGATTCTTTTCTTGCTTGCGGCCTGATCTTTTTTATATTGCTCGTACCTACATGTGTTGAGGTGCTCTTTGTCTCGAATCTCGAGCTTAGGAGCCCATTTTATGTTCGAGAGAAGTCCGATGCCCATTATTTTCTTGCAGTGTTTGTCTTCTTTCTCCTTGACTTGTTTCCTGCATCTCGAATGAAAATGAAGTATGGGTTGTGTTAGGGAGTTTTTTATGTCGGCTCATAATTATGGTATTGTAGTCCTCTGTTAGTACAGGGGGTTTTGTGAGTCAAGCTTTGATGTTGGTTAGTTAGCCCGTTAAGTTGGTGCTTGGTTCATGGTGGTGCGAGTGAGTGAGATCGGGAGTTGGTGACGATTTAAGAAAAGGGTGTATCGGACAAAGGCAAGTGCCTTGATTTCCTCCGGTGTTTGGTGAGGAAGGATTGTTGTGGATCTAAAGATTAGGTATGGGGGTGTTGGTTGTTCTATTTGGGTAGTGCTATTGAATTGTTTTCTTCGTCCTCTTGAGCGTTTCGGTGAGCTGGAAGTTGAAGGCAAAATCACACTTGGTGGCAATATATGTTTTCGTCGACCTGGGAATCAAGTGCTTCTCTGAAAGCGAATACTTTGGGTATTTTATAGTGTCGAGTGGCAAGAACGTTCGCTGCTTCCACTCTCCATCGTCCTCTCCCTCGTTCTTGTCCTGTCAAGGTCGCGTATTTTGGGAAATACAGTCGACCTTTCGATTAATGGGGAAACGAGACATTGTTGTTGAGTATTGGGGGCAATTTCTTGAGAGGCTTGGTTGCTCGAGATGATTGCTCCACGCGGTGGGAGATTATAGGAGATGGTAGTTTAGTGCTCGCGTTGGACATCAAAAGTTGCAGTAAAGGCTTGTTGTTTTAACTTCAACTGCCAGATACTTTAGGACAATTGATAATATTCTAAGACACTCGTGCTAATATTCTACATTGTCCTAGGTGTTTAGAATGATTATTTTGTATTGTCCTAAAAAGCTCGAAAAACGAGAGCTGGGTTAGGTAGGCTGGGCAGGTGCATATTTACAGTTACTTTTCATATCTGTTATTCTCCTAGTGCGCGAGTTTTATGTAATAAACTATTTTAAGTCCATTGTAGCGTGCCGATTAGTGTGCAATGACGAAAATCGTTCTTCGAGCTAAATTCTTTTAGTTTAGTTGTTGGGTATGTTTAACTACCCTCTTGGTGCCCGAATTTTGGGGTAATAATTCTAGGTCGGGCTATTGTGATGTTTGAATCAGTTTTTCTTCTAGATTTTTCGACCGCTCAATGCCTAAGTCACCAAATAATGCTGTCAGAATAGTGTAGTGATTGGAAACCTGATCTCATGCTGAGAAGTATAAATTCCGGCTTTTCCCCCATAACTAGTTCCTGTTCAGACAGTCAGTGTTCACTCTATTTTGCTTATTTGCACAATATTTATTGTCTACAATTATAGACGCCAGGAGCAACGACTCGCTCCTTCCTTCTTTTGAACACCATGAGTCTCCCACTTGCCAACAAAAGCTCAGCAATCATGGTTGGTACTACCAGGGGCGCTTCCGCAACGTAAGTATTCCTCAGCGGCACTTCCAAAATCGAAGCCCTCAACTGACAACATCAATGAGGATGCCCAAAAGGAAATCGAACTGGCCCCTCCCTCTTGAGGTGAGGGAAAGGATTTATGAACACCTCTTCCATCAGCCAAATACCATCACAATGCACCCCAAGGATGTCCTCATTAGAGAGTACAACACGGGATTTCTCAAATTCGGAATTGACACAGCCATCTTTGGAGTGAACAAAGCGCTCTCGGCCGAAGCCCAGGTTGTCTTCAAGAGACGTGGATTCATGCTTTTCACGGTGACGGAAAGCCACACCGCAGCCTTTGTCCGCCAAATTATCCCATCAAAGATAATTGCCGCTGAGCAAAAGTACGATGTTCCATCGCCTCTCGAAATCGCCATTTGCAACGAGGCGCAAGTTGGCCACGAAAGTTACCCCGCAAGATATGGTGCAAGACAGGGGTATAAATATTATACCTTAGTCTTCGACCTCCGGTATCTCGATCGTCTGGTCGATTTATTGAACGCCTTCCGAGCAAATCACAAGTACGCTCTCTGGACGGGGCTGGATTATACGACATTTCGAGAAATGGAGATTACAGTCCATCCCATATTCGACAATCTTGGTGGTCATGATAACATCCTCGGGAACTCGCTCTACTGCCTGAAAAGTCTTCAATTGGGACTCACTTTCCAAGGACTTGACCAGATAGGAGGACAATCGCTTAGAGTCGACATTTTATCCGACCTGGATAAGAAAGATGAGGAGACTATCCTCAATGTGGCAGCAAGCATTTGCCAACCCTCTTATGAAGATGACTCCTCCATCGAGTTCTTGGAAAGATTAGAGAGGAAAGCAGAAAGTCTCCTCACAAAAGGCGACTTGGTCGGTGGTCGCGCGTACTATCTGCTAGCATTCACGTGTATGAGCGACTCCAAAAATTGGACGCTTAGACCCTTCCAGAACATAATGCCCATTTCTCTATTTAGATGCTCTCACATCGAGACACAACTCGGGTTAAATAAAGAAGCGCGGAGGCATGCCAGGGAAGGCTTTGAGTACTCTCAATGGTACGATATCCCGATTCCCTTTCAGGAAGTGATGGCATATTTCCTTCTTGCTTACGAGTATCTCGACCTGGAAGACAGCTTGGAGGTGCTCGAGACAGCTTGGGAGACGTACACGGGGGAAGCGGAAAAGGCGTGGATCAAAAGGAAATTCGACGTTGTTGTTGAAAAATGTAAAGCAGACGAGAGTCTTGGATACGATGCCGAGGATATAGAAGATCTCGCTCCCGAGTTGGCGAAGACGATCGTTACTGCTTTGCCAATTTCGGACAAGATGGATCAAAACGCGGAAGCTGGATGGGCACAACCTGAGAATCCGATGTTGGAGGGGCATGAGGAGGATGGGACCTGGAGAAATGAGGAGAGGAACCGTCATCGTGATGATAATTCTGAGGGGGTGGAGAGATTGACAGGTCTTCTGTCATCATCATCACTTTTATAATAGTCGCCGGTTCCTACCCCCTCCGCGTCATTTTTAAATAAATTAAAATGCGTAACGACCAATCATTTCAGGTTCTAATGTCGTGGTATTATTATTTGATGATTTTTTCCAAGGGCGTCTTCCTGGCGAACAACGTTCTCGTTCTGTTAACCCTAGAGCATATTTCAGAGTCTTAACCAACAAGATAGTTAGAATAATCAAATTGTACTGACTTGTTCGCGTTTAGGTTAATTGCGTCCAATTACATGTACGACCTGGAGTATTTACTGCCGCTTAATGTTTCACACGTCAGCTTTCACCGAAACGCACATTAGCGCACCCAACTAGGAAGAAGGCTTACCTCTGGCGTCTGCCGGCGCCTGCGAACTTCGGGGTCAACTTTCGACGCCAACCAGCTAACCTATCAATCAAGTCCCGAGTTGTCGGTACAATTTGCATCGCCGTCTCATGATATGCACCCGAGAATTTGTCTACCAATGGTTGATGGGCTCTCCTGCAACTAGGTGTTCAAGCTTACTTGATTGCGAAACACATGCGACAATTCAATGACACGATTTAACATTTTCGGCGAGGAAAAGATATTCAAAGCGTTGATCTACCTAAATTCTGACGTTTGAGTCTTTGAAGGGATCGGCAAGGGCCACGTATGCGGGAGTCCGGCGGAGTTCCAAGGTGAGCTGATAGATGGATATATATATATATCTGTCTTAACGTATGGGATGCTTATTCTTCCAAAATAATTTTATTTATCAAGAAACAAGGCTATTCTATCAATATGAAATCCAACTTCTTTCTCGCAAGTCTTTGCGCTGCACTTGTTAGTGGTGCGCCGAATGGCCTAGAACCCAATTCTTGCGGAGTAAGTCCTTTCTGAGCAATTTCTGAGAATGAATTACTGATATCTATAGAAATCTTGTTTGGCTGACTTGGCTGCGAGCTGCGACCCAAGTGTGCTTTCCGCAGCAAATTCTTGTATTTCTTCATCGAACTGTCTTGGTTCCGAAAAGACCAGTAGAAATCCCCTTCCCAACATTCAGTGATTGTTCTTTAATGGAAATCTAGGACTTCTTGGAAGTATCGCTTACTCCTGTGAACAAGAGAAAGCACACATAACCGCCGCCCCTGAACCAACACCAACCGAGCATCTCGATCTTAAGCGAGCATGGGGTCCCTTCTCCGGAAGCGGTCCTTGGTCTGGAAGTGGACCATGGGGAAGTAGTTGGACAGGAACAGGTCCATGGCCCACGACCGGTCCGTGGGCGAGTTGGACCGGTACAGGGCCTTGGCCAACCACGGGTCCGTATTCTAATTGGGGTCCTGGTTCTGGAAATGGACCCTTTGGTGGGAACTGGGGACCTTGGGGATCAACTGGAGCGTGGACTAGTAGTCCTTGGACTTCTTGGTGGGGAGAGAAGGGGTGTCCTGATGGGAGTTGGAGTGGGTGGACTAGTGTGGGTTTTTTGAATTCCATTTCTGTAATTTGTCTTCATCGAGATTGAGACTGATGAAATTATCATAGGGACCGTGGTCAACCAACGCGCCTTGGACCTCCTGGACTGAAGGTTGTATAGCAACGACTACGGCGACTACTACTTTTACTACAACAAGTGGTGGAAGTACCATTACAGGAACTTCATTTGGAATCAAGGTTGCGGAAGCGACTGGTGATACCACCCCATTAGTTACCGGTACGGGCAGCACCACACTTCCTGCGAGTTCTGCAACGAAAAATGCTGCTTCGCCTGGATTGTCGGAACGCAAGCCATGGATTCTTCTGGTCGCGCTCGGGGGCGCGGTTTTAGCTGGGCTTTTGTAAATTGGAGGTTCGGGGAGATTAAAGCTACTGTGGGGGGGGGGGGTGTTGTTTATTCTCATTGGAAAATCAAATCAGTGCAGTTTTATTTGAAAACTTTGTGATTCTATTTCTACTTCCCAGGCTCGAGGGAATATCACGTGACTCGGCTTGATCTCGAGGTCACGTTTCAGTTCTCGCTAATTTGTTTGAAGAGAAACAGTGCGAGTCTTGCACACTCGATGGAAGAGAACCCCTCAAGCTACGTTACCATTGGGGTCATTGAATCGCCTTGTCATCTTGTTGGGGGACCGATCAACACATACCTCAGCCTCAGGCGAGTTACGACTAATCTTTGGTGGGCATTATCACTTATGTGCTATTCGTGAGCATCTCGGAAGCGCGACCGATAAATTGATGCTTTGGATGGATGCCTTGTGTATAAATCAATCGGACAATCAAGAACGATTGCATCAAGTCAGGCGAGCGAGGAAGTTAGTAGCAACGAGAAAGGGTTACTTAGCACTAGCACGGGTAAACACATAGGATAATGATATTATTAATGTCCTTTTTGATGTAGTGCACCACTTATTCTAAGACCGATAGGAGATCATTGTCAATTGATTGGGAAGAGTCATGTTCACAGAATTATGGGAGGCGAGGCCGTTGGGACTTTTTTGGGGACTGGAACTATAACTGAGAGGGTTGTACTTTATTAACAAGATAGTTTCGATGTCAAGGGTGTAAAAAATGCCAAGTACCTTTCTCATTTTTTGAAACAAATAGCTTCTATCTCGAGTCCACTTTCGCTCCGCGTACACCCATTCCTCAATTTTCTCTGAAATCTAGTGTTGCTTTTCCGATTCTTCGAAACTTTGGTGGAAAGTAAATGGATTTGAACATTCTTACATGTTACTAACAACAAAAGTCAGCTGTACTGAGAAAAAAATCTCCACGCTCCTAAATGCCTATGTTAAACACGTAGATAGACAGTTCTTCAGATAAAACGACAAGATTCATCACGCCACCCACTACAACTACAAAGTCATGCCCAAGATTCTCAAGTTTCCCGTTGCCCAATATACACAAGCACCCAATCTCTTCATTTCTCCTCATCCCTTTTCAAGAATTTCTCAATAACATCTTCCATAATATCAAGAACCCCAACCTCTTTCGGCACCCACCCAATCGCCTTTGCTCGACTCGCCAAAACCCTCATATTGATACCACAACTCGCAGCAATATATTTCGCCCACGACTGCGGATCATTATTTTCCAACGCGCCAGTCGCCTTCTCGGCCTTCGTGATATCAATCTGTGTTATCTGATCGGTTTCCAAAACCCCGAACTCATTCAACGCGTGGATCATGGAAACTTGGAGGTCGAGAAAGGAGACCTCATGGGAAGCGGCAAAGTAGTATGCTTCTGGACCCCAGAAGTTGGGTGTTGAGCCGTTTGTTGATGGGCCATTTTGGAAGTGTCCGTTCGTCGCACCGTTCGTCTCGCTAGCGAGCGATTTCAGAGCTTGTGATAAGAGGAGGTGATATATTGCTGCGAGGTCTTTGACGTGGATATGTCCCCATATATTCTTCCCCGATGGGATTGTGAAGCCGGAGTTCAGGTGTCGCATTGCTTGGATGAGATCGGGGAGTATGAGAGGGAAGTGATGGTCGGTCGAAGGACTTAGGCCATAGACCATCACTGGGGAAATGATTGCCACATTCGCGTAATCATGGGACTCTAATACCAGCTGATAAAGAATGAGTTTTTACTCTTTCTGGAGTTTGGGTGGGGCTATGGAATACCTTGTTTTCATTTCTGTGAGTTGCTGTCTCTGGCATAGAAGTGATAGTCTTGATCTCTTCAATGTCATCCCATATCTTTTCTCCTGCCTTCGAGCCATCTGGCTCATCCCATATCAAAGCTGCCCCCGAAGTGTGAATGTAATACCCCTTTTCTTTCTTCCCTTTTAAGCCTTTGAGGATTGCGGAGATGCCGGCTCGGTTCGTTATATCTGGCGCGGTATCTGAAATTTTATAAATCGTCTTTGGTTCTTTGGAAGAGTGGTTGAGGGGAATTACTTATCACGATATGGGCTTCGGCTGCTGAGCTTTCGAGAATTTCTAGGTTGGAGAGAGAACCGATTCTCGTAGTGATGGAAGGATATCGAGCTGAAAGGGATTCGGCTTTTGACTCAGTGCGGGTGAGCACTGTGATGAGAATTTCTGGGTGCGTAGAAACTATGAGATCGAGGGTGGCACCGCCGATAGGGCCAGTGGCCAGTTGCTCCGATGCTGTTTTTGATGAGTTTATTCCATGATCAGAAGGGGAATTCTGGAAGCAATACAAGAATACTTTGGATCGCATTTTCAATTCCCTTATTACCAAAGCACGAAATTTCACTTGGCATAGATGAGGTGTCACGATGAGGCTAAATTACTTATGCCATCAAACGTTGCTCGAGGGTGGTTCTATATACTTTTCGTAAATAAGCATAAGAATATGGTGATCGAGTGATGGCCCACCAATTACCCCTCTATTACCCCTCCACCCAAGACAACGAATGGAGCATCAAGCAACCCTTCGGGAAATGGTGTGCTTGATTGTGTTCTTTCCAATTGTTTCAATTGGCTACATAATTAAGTGCGGCTCAAATGCTGGGGGGGGGGGGGGTAGTGAAATGAAGGTTGTGTAATGGCATTGAAGGGGCGCTTTTTTGTTTTTTTAACAAATCTCCGCGCCCCAGCGCCCCTCCACAAACCCGATTCGTCTGTTCTGCTTGAACTGAGGAGGTTCTACTCACTTAATTCCAACGCGCGAACTGAAAGGCCAGCGCGTTCAGTGTAGTGAACAGGTACAGTTCTTAAAAAACTAGCTGCACTAAATTGTCGTACAGGGGGTTTTGCATGTTTTAAGCTCAGTTTTAGAGGTAAATCTTGGTAAACTAAGTGGCTTTTAAAACCCCGCATAATACTTAGTAACTTGTGCTTACACTGTGGGGGAGACATTAGTTGCTTCTTGGTCCAAGCATTGGGAGGAGGCATGCTCTCTGGTGCTGATACCGCTGCGGATTCGAAGCGCGGAGAAACAATTATCCTCGCAGGATTGGTCTCCCAAATCATCATGTTCGCGTTCTTCCTCGTGGTAACGATTGTTTACGATAAACGATATGTCGCACGACCAACGGGGAAAACATTCGACGCTAGCATCAAGTGGGAAGCTTGTATGAGCATTTTGCATGCAGTCAGCATTCCCATCACTTTCCGAAATATGTTCCGTGTTATTGAATACGCGGGTGTTAGTAAGTCTCCCGGAAAAGCCACTATCTAAAATCCCTAGCTAACCGAAGTAGAAACCCGATATCTCCTCATGGGCGAATGGCCAATTTATGCTTTCGATGGAGTACCAATGGTTTTGGTCATGGCTATCTGTATCCGGTGGTATGTACAGATCCCATCTCGTTTCAGCATTATGGGTGTAGATCAAGAAAATATTCCGCCCTTCCTCCCTATTCCCGCTCCACCCATGGTAGCAGTCCTTCTTGGCGCTTCCCCTGAGATTCAGTGTCTTCAATTGATTTATCACAACACCATCCAAACACTTTACATCACATCACCGCCACCCGCGAAGAAAAGGAGCTCTATTGCTTTTCATCACGTACAGCATTTCAATTGAATATGTAGAAAGGTTGGTGTCGATGGCGAGAGGTTGAGTGCGATTTCCCCGCTTTCTCTGGTTATCTACAACTCCCACCTCCATGCCTTCTCGCCACAACGCACAGCAGCATATAAATAGTTGTTCAGACAAAACCCGAAATGGCGACGAATTCTCTTCCCTTCTTATCTCCTGATGTATGGGAATTGGTGTTCGACTACTCTATTGTCAACACCATCAAGCCATTTGGGTTCTCACAACTTTGGATCTTTTACCGCCTGGTCTGCCACTATTTACGATATGCAGTGGAATCTTGGTTTCTCGCAAAACACTTGCAGGAAATAGAAATCAACTACTGCTTTGGTTGGTTCCATTCCCCAAAATCTATACGTTGAATTCTGACCAGGAGTTACCACAGGACTCTCACCGTATCGATTACAATATGCGAAATGACGATAATCTGGACACAATGCGGGCTGATTTAGTGGAGACTTTCAGCAAACGGCAAACCATTGATTCAATCATCAAACCAGCACATATAATACTCCTAAACTTCCCGTATTACGACAAGGAAGTGAACGGTACCCCTCTCCTGGGTCTGACCATCAATGCTGAAAAGTTCCAGCTGTCTGTCGATTAGAGGAAGATGTTGACGCGGCTTTGTGGCGAGAGGGCATATGTTTGTCGCTTTACAATCCGGAATTGCCCCCCCTGGTGGGAATGGGACAAACAATATCGGAATGGAGGTATAGACTTGTTGTTTGGATTTGAAACCACCAGGACTGCTCGCGAGGTCAGAGTTTCGAGAATGTTGGAAGAAATTGGAGTGATATGTCAAGGTGACTACCACCTATCCACAGAACACCGCAAAAGTTTGGAACAGGAGCGATTGGATAAACTGAAATCCTACGTGTACTGGTAACTGCAGCCAGTCAAAACAGACCTGGAAGTTGTTAGAACAGCCTGCTCAAATCAACATGGATCCTCAATCGATAGTGGGATTGCTGTGGTTTCTTAAATCGCTCGATCTAATTTGCATAAGTCATGCCCTTCGGTGGGATAATACAGAAATCCAATTAATGCCGCAAGTAGTAAGCCTGCAGTTGCCTCGTTTCACGTTATTGGACCAGGCTGCCCAGTACAAACTTTATCCTACATCGATACTTGACGCGGGAAGATGCACATTTGCAGCCTCGTTTGCGGACGTCAAATTCAAATCCACCAAAACCACGCGCAACGAGTTGTCCACGTAGCCTGTTTCGAACGGGGTTAAAAGAATTTGATGGGAGATGAGATGAGAGAACCGTATCTCGATGGGTCGATATGCCTCTTTCATTATCGATTCGTTCAACATTCTTAGCACGCAAATATGCTCGCACCTTTATTTCCGTTTGTTCAATGATGCTCTGATTCCGGGGAGACAGTGGTCAGGGCTTCAAAGTGAGTCAGTCTAGTCCTCTGCTGTGTAACCCTTTATCGTTCGCCATAGGTATCAAGGACCCATCAGAGATGTGAGCCATGCTGGGGATGCCCGTCTCGATGACAATTGGCCGATGCTTTTTCAGAAGATGGTGGGGTGTGGCCATGAGATTATGTAGGCACCCGACGAGGGGCCTCAATGGCGCGAGTGTGCAGCAGACACTTCTGGTTGCATCTTTCTATTTTCTATATTCCTTGGTTCTTTCAGCTTCTTCTGAAGTAAGTCCTTCTCAAAGTTACTCCTAAACCACCTTCTTCATCTTGTGAACTCAGACTCTCTGATCCCAAGAAACGAATTTTACTAAACATGTCAACTTCTGGGGCGCAACCACGAACTCCCAACCCCAGGAGTGGGTTTGGTGGCTCTCGGAGGGGTGGAAATGGCAGTAGAGGGGACGCGAGAAGCAACCACCGAGGCAGAGGAGGACGAGGAGGGAACGGAGGGAATGGTCAGCGGGGCAGAGCAAGAGCCGCACCTACACCTGAGCAGGAACAAGAAAAGAGAAATTACAACACTTGGAAAAGGCTCATCAAAAACGAACCTTCATCAAACGATACCTTGACCATGAAACGAATCTGGGCTGGGGCACTTGATATTCTCAATGACGGAGATCCAGACTGGAAACAAATGCTCCCACGAGACCTCGAAGCAGGGGAGTATGGCCGTCAGCATATCCTCTCAGTCATGAGCATGAAATCTGGCATTGGTGGTTCTGCGACCTTCGTCGACTTGGCACAGCCCTTTCTCTTGGTCATTACACATCCAGCCATGCTCGACTGTCTGACCGTGGATACGTTCGTTGGTGGGCTTTATAACTTCATCAGTGGTACTCACGGCAGACGAGCCATCAATTTTTTCCAAAGTTTATGTACAAACCTAACCGATGCTTATTGCAAGTCAAATATCTCGCGATCCTCGGCCGAATCGATTCTTCTAGCGATGATGACTGCGTTGCATGAAATCTTGAAAAGAGAGCAACGAGCGGCCTTCAATGATTGTGATTTACTCGACTTAATCGACTCTGTGGACAAAACAGCAACGATTGTCAACTCAGACAAAACTTCCGTCTTTGCCCATTCCGTTATGCAGCGAAACATTGCAATCCGATCTATCATAGCCAGAGCTAAAGGACTTCTAGTGGGTATCGATCCGTCTCCTGTGGGCGGAGTTTCAACAACTGTCGTGAAATCTACGTTCCCCCGAGAAGTGATTATTCCAGGAGGAAAGCACGATAACGATGATGCAGACATTAGCCAAATCAAGATTCTTCCAACAGACGATGAAATTCGAAGCGATAAGTTGGAATTTCTTCCTACCACAGATCCCAGTCATCCCCATTTTCTCAAAGACTCTGTTCAGCGTCATCTGGATACGCAGTTCCGCCTCCTTCGCCACGATATATTCGGTGAATTGAAAGCTACCCTTGGAGGCTTGATCCACGCCTTTGCTGAAAACCCCAGACTCCTTGACAATACGAAACTAAACGTTGGGGACATGAGGGCTTACACCTACCCTAAAGCCCACGTTTCCTACCTCTCCTTTCACGAGAAGAGAGGGATACAGGCAAGCGTATCATTTAACCAACTACCCCCGCTTAGGAAAAAGTCCGCTTCCGAGAGACGCAAATGGTGGGAAGAGTCAAAACGTTTGGAAGAAGGGGCTCTGCTGTGCTTTGTCGCTTCGATTAGTGGCAAATTGTCATTCTTGTTTCTAACAACATCCGAGAAGACGCTCGACGCAAAATCAAACCACAGTCTCACTTCGGATAAGGACTTTGGAACAATCGTCGCGAAACTTGCCACCCGTAATCGGGCAGACTTGGAGCTATTGACGCAACTGAGTTGCGGAAAAACACAAGGAGTTTTGATCGAGTTTCCAGGAGTTCTTCTCGCAACTTTTGTGCCAATCTTGGAAACTCTTCAAAGGATACAGCGCCTAGGTGTTCTGCCGTTCCGGCAATGGATTGTACCGGATTCGTCCAGCGCAAGAGTCGATGTTCCCCCGCCCGTCTACGCTCGCAATCCTGCTTTCTTCTTTTCCTTGCAGAGTGTGTCTACTTCTAAAAGCAGCAGTCTCTTGTTCTCCCCAAACGAATCAATCGATGACGAGACTGTTCTGAATAAGCTGGAAAATCAAACAACACTTGACCGGGGTCAATGCCAAGCACTCATGGCTGCGTTGACCCGCGAGTTCGCGTTTATCCAAGGGCCACCGGGGACTGGCAAGTCATACGTAGGAGTCCAACTTGTCAAAGTGCTTTTAGCATCCAAGGGAAAAGCCAAATTAGGGCCGATAGCCGTTGTGTAAGTTTGTTCTGACGTGGCTCTGTTCAAGACATTCGGTCATTGCTCTCAGTCACCCCCCATATCAAGAACTCTCCGAAGTATTCTTGGACAATTATAAGCATAGTTCGAGGAGGTTTAAAAGATACAAACGCTCGATTTGTTTATTGTCCTAAACCTTCTAGATCAATAGTTACGATTGTCCAAAAATATCTTGCACAATGAGATACTGGGTGCTAAAGAGCAACGACTCAACTTGATACAAGGCTAACATTCCGTAGGTGCTACACCAACCATGCACTCGATCAATTTCTCGAGCACCTCATCGCAGCGGGCATAGAGAAAATAATAAGAATTGGAGGTCAAAGCAAATCCCAAATTCTAGAAGGAAAGAATCTGCGAATTGTGGCGAAAGGGGTGGAGAAAACAAAGTCTGAACGATATCTGGTTGCAAAAACGTATGAAGCGCTGGAGAGAAACAAGGACCACATCACGAGAATCCTTGGCTCACTACACAGCTTACAGAAACCACGGGACATTTGGCTCAGCGTGGAAGGTCACTTGAAGAGGAATTACTCTCAAATTTACTCGTCATTTGATCGAATTGATGAAGAAGGCTTTGAGGTTGTTGGAAAACATCCCTTCGAGATTTGGCTGGGAGGGACTACACATGATGTTCGCCAGACAATGTTCTCGGATCCTCAATTAATCCGCGCGGGGACCCAAAACGTCCACAGCCTTTCAAACTCGGAAAGACGTCACCTTGTATCAATCTGGTCACGAGAAATCTACGACGAGAAATTCGATGAATTATCCGAGCTTGTGCAAGAAAGCCATGAGCTACTGAAAGACCTTGATAATATGCACGATGAAGCCGACAGAAGAGTGCTGGAAACAGCGGACGTGATTGGTGTGACGACGACTGGTTTGGCAAAAAGAATCTCTGTGCTTCAGCGCTTGAAGTGTAAAGTGGTCATCTGCGAAGAAGCAGGAGAGGTCATGGAGTCCCACATGCTCTCAGCCTTGCTTCCGAGTGTGGAGCATTTCATTCAAATTGGAGACCATCAACAATTACGGCCGCAAATTAACAACTACAACCTGTCACTCGAGAGTAAGCAAGGAACTCCATACCAACTAGATCGGAGCCAGTTTGAACGCCTCTCGGTTGGAGAGCTCGGTAGAGTCCCTTTTCCTGTGGCCCAACTCAATGTTCAACGAAGAATGCGCCCTGAGATCTCCAGTTTGGTTCGTTCAACGATATATCCACGCTTGATCGATGACCCGACTACTATGAACCTCCCCGATGTGGTTGGAATGCGAAACAACGTCTTTTGGCTTGACCACGACCAGATGGAAGCGTCAGCCAGCGCAGACCGGAATCAGAAATCACACAGCAACGATTGGGAAGTTGATATGACACATACCTTCGTTCGCCATATTATCCGCCAAGGTGTTTATAAACCTTGTGACATTGCCGTCCTGACACCATACACTGGACAACTTCAAAAGATAAGAGCCAGAATGCGGAAGGATTTCGAAATTGTGGTTAGTGACCGAGATGAAGAAACGCTTGCAAAAGATGGGTTCAGCGAAGCCAGCACCCAACCGGGAGATGATCGTATGATGACAACCAGACTCAAGCAAAAACCTCTGGAAAAGGTTAAGCTCAGTGACCTTTTACGTATCGCGACCGTGGATAATTTTCAGGGCGAGGAGAGTAAGGTCATAATTGTCTCACTCGTCCGAAGCAATAAGGAAAATCGGGTAGGATTCCTCAAAACCACCAACAGAATAAACGTACTTTTGAGTCGAGCTCAACATGGAATGTACCTGATAGGCAACACCGAAACTTATTCCAAAATCGAAATGTGGGCACATGTTCTTCGCATTCTTGATGCAAACAACTCAGTCGGGAAAGCATTCAGTCTTTGCTGTCCTCGGCACAAGGATACCGTCATGCTCGCTTCTGAACCAGTTGATTTTGAACAACTCAGGTGGGTGCCTTTCGAGTCTTTTCTTTCCCCCCTCTGGCGGCAGACAATGAATTGGGCAGTAAATACTTCAAAGTCGTACCTGCCTATCTAGCTCATTAGCCTAGATGGCTCGGAAGTCCGGTTGCCCCCAAGCATTTGGGCAATTATCTCCAAAGTGCGGCACAACGAGCGATTTGCTGCCTCTTTTCTTGTTTACTCCGAACTTCCCTTTGTTGCCCTCTCTTCATCAGACTACCCGTTTCTCAAACCCACTTCTGGAAATGGCAATACTGACTCCAAGATCTTCTACAGTCCCGAAGGCGGTTGTCAACTTCCCTGTGATCGACGTCTCGATTGCGGGCACCAATGTCTAGCACGATGTCACTCTGAAAGCATGCATGAAGTCTTCAAATGCCCTCAGCCGTGTCTACGCCTCCATGATCCTTGCGGCCACAGCTGCCAAAAGGAAACCTGCGGGGAAGATTGCGGACTCTGCAGGGTAAAGTTGGACGCTGTAATTCTTCCTTGCAATCATTCAAAAGATGGTGTTCTATGCTATGAGACAAAACAGGTCGAGGGTATCAAGTGCATGGTTCGGGTTATGAAAAACGTCCCGGGCTGCAACCACACTGTCGAAGTTCCATGCTTCCAGAACGTCGAGTCTGAAACATTCGAATGTCCTACGACGTGCAACGTAAATCTGAAGTGCGGCCACCTATGCCCGGGTAGTTGTGGGAAATGCCATGGCATAGATAAAGACAATACTCCAATCACCAAACACCAAACTTGCTCGAAGATTTGCGGTAGGCGATTTGGAACCTGCAATCATACCTGTCGGCAAAGATGCCACGATGGCACAGACTGCGGACTTTGCTCGAATCCCTGCGATGTTCGGTGCTCACATTCTCGCTGCACTTTGCTATGCCACCAAGGTTGTGCACCTTGTCTTGAGCCCTGTTCGTGGGCTTGTGAACATAGAGGGGCTTGTCAATTGCCTTGCGCCGCGCCCTGCAGTCGACTTCCGTGCAACAAGCGGTGCTCACGACCTCTTTCTTGTAGCCATCGATGCCCAAGCATCTGTGGTGAAGTATGTGCCGAGGGTTACTGCAGGGAGTGTTCCCAGAAACTCGATAACCGAGTTGATTTCCTGGAGATGAAAACATACGGAGAGATTGATATCGACGAAACCCCGATAGTAGTCCTAGGCTGTGGGCACTTTTTTACCGCCGAGTCTCTTGATGGCATGATGAATATGTCCGAGGTGTACGAGCAAGACATCCACGGGGAGTTCATTGCGTTGAAAGACGTGTCTGTTGGCTTTTCTGGCGCGGTTCCTTCTTGTCCCGATTGCAAATGTCCGGTCAAACAGTTCGCCACTCAGCGATACAACAGGGTCATCAACAGAGCAGTCATCGACGAAATGTCAAGGCGCTTTCTCGCCGCTGGCCAAGACGAGATTCGACAGCTCGATAAAGAAGTACGACATGTGGAGAAATGCTTTGATGACTCGCTGGAGGCAATTGTCAAACCCATTGGGGGTTTGCAAAAAGCCACGCTTTCAACACTCCAGCAGTCCAAAATCAATACTATTTCTGCCGCACTTGGTAGGAGATACAGCAACTCCAAAGAAGCGGAAAAAAGAATTACAGCCTTTTCTCGCAGGGTTGCTGACAATAACCAGCCGGCTCAAAAACTTCATGATGCTACTATTCAAGCGAAAAGAGCATCATCTGCCACCAAGACAGCAGATGAACTCATGGAGAATTTAAGCATGGAAGACAAAGCTTCCAATTTTCATAAAGAGTACCGTGTCATCATGGGTGCACTGAGGGTTTTCATGAAGATCCGTTTTGTCATACTAAATGATAAATATGTCATCTCCCAGGCCCTGCAGAAGATACCCGACCAACATTCGTTGAAAATACCCGGTGAAGCACCTCATCAACTAGCTTTGCCGTTCCTCAAAGATTGCAAGAAGTTTATCAATGAATCCAAGTCGCAAAATCTTCCCAAAATGGCTGTTGAAGTATCCCTGTTTTATGCAACCATCGCAAGAGCATACGAATCTGAATGCCGCGCTCAAAAATTGGATCTAATCAAAGCTGAAAACTATGTCAATAAGGCCAAGGAGCTTTTGGAGGAAGCGAGTGAACTCTGTGATCGTGGATTTCAAAACGCGGACAGCTTGAAGACTGCTATAGAAGATTCGCTACGGATTATGAGAAGACAATGGTATCAGGAAGTTACACCAGAAGAACTTGAGAGCATCAAAAAAGCAATGGTTAGTGGAACAGGGGGCATTGCTACTCATTCTGGACATTGGTAGGTCACTTGTGGTTGAGGTTTCTTCTTACGGCTCTTACTCGCTCCCTTTCTGTTTTGGACTCGAATTCCATTTCTTCAAGCGGTAGACTGACTTCAAGTTTAGGTACAATTGTTCCAATGGACACCCGGTATATTACTCTCACTTAATATCCTGCCTGGACTATAGCTAATATTCTTAGTTTGCAATTGGAGAGTGCGGCAGGCCGATGGAGCTGGCTCGATGCCCGGAATGTGGAGCACCCGTTGGGGGACAGCACCATCTTGGAGTTGAGGGGATGACTCGCGCAACACAAATGGAGAACTAGCTGGGGACAGGAGTCTTTGTTTGCCAATTATGTGAAATTTGGGCTGGAAATATTTCTACGGAACGGTACAAGTGTGTGCAATAAAAAGATCAAGCTGTGCAGGGTGTTTGAATCTATCCTGTTTTCCAGTTATTTTGTACTATCTCATCTTCTTTCAACGACACTAATAGAAAAATTAGAATGTTTAATTGAAACCCTATACATAGTCGACGACTAAATTTCGTAATTTCCCCTTTTCTTCTTCGGCTTTTCGTTATCTTAGTTCCTCAGCCTCTTATATAATAAGATGCTTTAATATTTATAGCAAATAAGCTAAAAACAGTCTTTATTAAGTCTAGCTTAGTAGCTATTTAGTATATAATTAGTAAGGAACGCGCCTTATCTATAAGAGTCTAAGAACTAATAATAATAGCTTTAGTACTAAACACGATTTTAGTTTTAATATATTAATTAATATCTTAATAAGTACTCTTTTATATTAAAATTAGCTTCTAGGAAGTAGTAGAAAAAAACCTAGTTCACTTATAAAAGTACTTTCTTTAATACTTATTAGCTACCTTCTTAGTATATCTTATACTATCTAAAACTTTTATAATACTTAAAACCGAATTTGGTTTTTAGACTTTTTAAGGTTTTTTAGTATATATTAAGAATAAAGCCTTCTTTTAAAGATCTATCTCTAATTAAGATTAGAGCTAAGTAAGAGCTATTTATATATAAGCTTTCTTTTTTAATAGCTCTTAAATTACTTATATTATTACTATTTTTATAAATTATTATAATATAAGAAAAGAGCTTATCTTTCACTCTATTCTATTTTACTATAGAAAAACACTCTAAATCTAGCTTTTTTATATATAAGAAGTATAGAGTAGAGTTAGAGCTATTTAAATATAAACTTCTCTTTTTAAAAGCTCTTAAATTAGCTATAATATAGCTAATATAAAAGAGAGTCTAATATATACTAAATTTAGACTAAGTACTAAAGCTATTACTATAAGCTTATAGACGCTCTAGCTAAACTCCTCTCGTCTCCGCTCGCTCTATATTATTCTCTACTTTTATTAGTCCGCTTTCGTAGAAGAGAGTAGAGTTAGCTAAAAAGAGCGGTTAAGGAACTAAGATAAGCTTTTCGTTATTCTAAGGTTATAGATATTATATAATAAGTCTCTATTAGTAACTATTCTCGTCGATAGTAGTAGAAGAAGATTAAGCGTAGTAGAACTTCAAGTCTTAAGTATACTCTACTTATCTCTTCTCTCTCTCTCTTATTAGATCTTTAAGTAAATTAGAAAAGAGAGACAGTGTTTATAAGAGAAGTATATATGTTTCTCGCTTAATTTCTAACCTATTTCTATAAAGACTAAAGAGTTATATTATAACTATTAATTATTTACTAACTTTCTACTCTCTATCTTCTATCTTACTTCTAGATATAACGGTTTATACTTAAGAAGTACTCGGTCTACTAACCTTTATATAATACAAAAGTAGCTTATAAAGTAGCCTTATATAAAAGTAGCCTATACGTAACCTTATATAGACCTCTAAGAAAGAGGTTCTAATAACTAGTAATTATATTTAGACTTCTCTATAAAGTAAGAAGGTTATTATTCTATAACTAGTAATTACGTATAGTATATATATAGCTTTTATAAGAATCTCTCTCTTATATATAGATAGACTTCCTTCTTTAGTTAATTCTTCTTATAATAAGAACACCTTATCTATTAACCTCTTTATATTTAGCCTATAATATTAGAACTAACTCTTCTCTTTATATTTACTTATAAGTATATTAAATAAACTATATATAGTAGATTCTATAAACTCCTTATATATATAGTATAAGTATGAAAATCCTTTATAGTTAGAATATATAGTCTTATATAGAAATATATAGTTTTATATAATAGTTTAAAGTATATAGTAAATAACTATAAAATATAAAATAGAAGACGTAAGTAGGATAGAAGAATAAAGGCCTCTAGTATAGCTAATAAAGATATTTACTTAATAATAGTAAGAGATATAAGCTCTCTTTAAGAGTTAAAACTAATCTCTAGTAAACCTCTTATTATAATAAGATAAAGCTCTTATAAGGCTTAAAAGAAGAATCTTCTTATTTAAAGGAAACTAACCTATATCTACTTTAATACTATTCTTAGTCTCTATACTAATAATAGCTATAAATAATAATTAAAAGCTAAAATATAGTCTTATATACTTAAAGAGATATAATAAAAGTATATCTAGTTTAAAAGTAAAGCTAAAAATAGATAGTCCTACTATTAAATAAGAAAAAGAGAAAGTCTAGTATACTTTTAAAAGACTTTTAAGTAATATAGCTATAAGAATCTTCTCTTAGATTAAGTATACTTACTAGTAAAATAAACTTATAGTTATAGACTTTATAGAGTAGCTTAGTATAGCCTTCTAAGACTCTTATTTATAATAAAAAGCACTTAGCTAACTTAACTAAGAAAGATAAAGTAAGTAGATTTTTAATAAATTCTTAAACAAGTTTAACTAATTAATCTTAAAAGCTATTAGTTAAGAATAGAATAATATAATTAAGAAAGGCTACTTAAAAGCTACTATTAATATAAAGCTAATAATTACTACTATTAGTATTAAAGAATATAATACTTATAATAGGTATTATAAATAGCTATAAATAATTAGTAACTAGCTAAACGAAATTACTAAACTTATAGCTTAGTAAATAAAGAAACTATAAGCCTTTCTTATAACTATATATAAAGTAAAAGACAGCTCTTTAGCTAATACTATAGATTAGTAACTAATAGTAGTAGTCTCCTCTACTTAAATAAAAGAACTATAATAGAGTACTCTAGAAGTTCTTACTAAAAGAAGAAGCTTAAGCCTTTACTTAAGATATAGATAAGATAGATATAAGGTCTAAGAGTATAATATAAAGATAAAATAGTTAAAGAAGAACCTTAAGTAGATAAAGAAAGTCTAAGTAGCTCTTATTTAAAAGGAAAGTAATAATATTAAAGAAAAGAACATAAAAAGAAAAGAAAGAATAATTAAAGAGGTCTTAAATAATAACTCTAATAAGTTAGAAAATAACTAGCTTCTAGTAAAAGACGTTATTAAAAGTAAAAGAAGGTTTTAAAAGAAGTAAAGAAAGAATAGATTAAGTTTTAAGAAAAGTTAATAAATAGTTTCTTATTTTTAGTTTCTATATTAGTTAATAAAGAATATTTTATAAAGACTCTTCTTAACTCTAGATATTTATCTTATAAACTTATTAACTCCTCTTTTACTACTTAGAATAATCTTTAGCATATTTCTATTCTCTTTTAAAGATGTAACGGCACGAAATACACACTACAGGAGAAGAGGCATATGGGAGTGTGTTCGAGACTGAATAACGTAAGTAGATACTAAGCTCTGATACAGAAGAAAAGGAAAAACTATCCCTCTCTACTCTAGGAGTAGGCTACTATATATAAGAGGTTCAGACAGTATAAAAGGGTCTAAAACCGAATAACCTTAGCTAATATAAAAGCTTAAACCTACATAACCTTCCTAAAACAGATAATATAAGACAATAACTACTAAAACCCTATATATAGTAGGTACTCCTAGCTATCTAGGATGACGGTATACTATTATATCCCCCTTCTTTAAAAAAGACTCATCCTCGAGTCTATCTATCTCTTATTGTTCAAGGTCGAATTAGGATGGTGTAAGTATTATAACATTTGTTGAATTTATTGATCTTATCAGTTCAAAGATGTTAAACTTTATCATAAGTAAGACGAGATATTAAGATGTTAATTTTAGGTCTAAATCGTAACCAAACTAATTTATAGATACTTATAAAAGAGAGACTTTATTTCTAATCCTTTAATATTAAAAGTAAGCATTCACGTTTACTAAAAGAGTGTAGTCTAATCCTATCTAGTAAGTTAGAAAAAGTTCAAAGTTCAAAGTTTAAAAATTTAAAAAGTTTAAAAAGTTTAAAATAGAGTTAGAGGCGAATTTAAAGTAGAGTTAGAAGTCGTTTAGTTAAGAGGTAACGTTAAAAGTAATAGTAATAACTTAGTTAAGAGCTTACTTTAAGAGTATACTAACTTATATCTGATTTAAGTTTAAATAAAAAAAGAACTTCTAGCCTAGCTAGAAGTAAAAAGAAAGTAAGACTCTAATTAGAGTTAGTAGGGTTTTAGGTAGTTAAAAGCGAAGTTGTTTCCGAAGTTATTAAGTAGTTTCAGCTAGTTAAAAGAGTTTATTACTAAATGTTAAAAACGCTATCTAAAGTTTAAGATAATAAAAGGAGCAGTTTCAGCTAGTTAAATATAAAGTTGTAGCTAAGTTGTCAAAGTTGAAATTGTTATCTAAGTATCTAAGGATAATAAAAGAGGTAGTTTCAACTAGTTAAAGAGTTATTACTAAAAGTAATTATATTACCTTATTCCCTTCAAGGTACTTAAGGACTTATTTATCTTCTAATTCCAATTCCACTTTAAAAGTAGCAGAAGATTCACTATCGGATTATAAAGAGTTTAGAGCTGAATTAGATAAGAAGGGGGTATTTTAGACCGAAGTACTAATATTACGTAACTTAGTATTTTAGCGTATCTCCTTATTTAAGGCTAAAAGATTAGCTACTATTTTAACAAAGTTATAGTTCTATTATCTCTTTTTTAAAGTAGCTAAGTTTTAAAGCCATAGTATAATCTTATCCTATATTTAAAAGAACTATTCTAATTCTAGTATACCTCTAAGTATAGCTATACTTAAAAAGCAACTCTTAAAATTAGTAAAAGTTTCTTTAACATCTTATTATCCTATTTATAAGGATCTAAAAGCGTTCTAAGCATCCTTTATCTTATAACTAGTTAAAAAGTAAGTATCTAAAAGAGCAACTATATCTTCTTAATCTTTAAAAGCAAGGTCTAACTCTAACTCGTATCTAGGCTCTAGGTAGTCTCTAGCTAGTCCAGTTATTATACCTTAAATAAGAGCTTTATATATTAGAGATAAACTATAGTAGTTAGCATTTATATAGAGTCTATCTTATATTAATATCTTCTATTATTAGTATATAGGCGAAATACTATTATCTAAAAGTTTAATCTTTTTAGTTATCTTACTTTTTCGTTAAAGTTAGAGGATATTCAAAGAGGCTTCAGTGCTGTATTAGGTAAGGGAATGTTAAAAGGCATTAGAGGTAGCTACCCGTGGCTAAAAGGGGTATGAATTAGAGCTTAGAAGTAGAAGAGGGTTCGATTAAAGGTTTGAAAGAGAGTTAGATTAGAGAGGGTTTAGAGAAGGGTTTAGAGAAGGGTTTAAAAGCAAAACGAGATATTAACTTTAAATTATAAGTTCGCTTACTCTCCTTTCTAGCTTAGCTAGCTAATCCTTTATTTCTTAATTTTCTACTTCTAAAGCTTATATAACTAACTATATCTAGTCTATATTTAAGAAGTCTTACTCTTTATTCTTTTAAGATCTTCTAGATCTTAGTATACAGATGCCATTCAAGCAGCTTTTAGAAAGAGGGGTATCTCTAGAAGGGGTTTATTACTCGACGCCTTATAGTAGAACTAGGTTCAACATTTCAAAGATATCGATTTAGAGGGGGGGGGGGGGTAAGAGCAGATTTAAAAGCCTTTGTAATAACTTTTAGTAATAGTTAACTTATTTACTAAACCTATATATAGTAGTCCTTATATAAAAAGGGTTATTAGAAGCCTTTAGAGCACTTAGCATATTCCTACTTCCTTAACGTATAAAACACGCTTTTTACTAGCTATCTAAAACCAATACTAAACCCTAATATCACTAGCCGTCTAGGAGATCTCTAGAATCCCAGCTATTTAAGAGTGGCGTCGTTTAGGTCCGATTCTAGCCTAAAAAAGAAATAAAAGCGATAATAAGCTCAAAGAGATATTATAAATACTATCACCGGCGAAGTAGAGTTTTTCCTTTTTATATAATAGTACAAAATATATACTATAAGAGAAGAGGCATATAGGAGTACGTTCAAGACTAAATAATATAAGTAGATACTAGGCTCTAATATAGAAGAAAAGGAAAAACTATCCCTCTCTACTCTAAGAGTAGGCTACTATATATAAGAGGTTTAGATAGTATAAAAGGGTCTGAAACCGAATAACCTCGGCTAATATAAAAGCTTAAACCTATGTAACCTTCCTAAAATAGACAATATAAGATAATAACTGCTGAAACCTTATATATAGCAGGTACTCCCAGCTATCTAAGATAACGATATACTATTATAAAAGACTCTCTAGCTTTAATACTTTCTTAAATAATATAGTAATAAAGGTTACTATTATCTCTTTAAATATTAATAAAGCCTAGTCTTTCCTTTATATTATCTCTTACTTAGAATTATATAATATAATTCTAAGACTCTCTTAGATAATAAAATAGAACGTTTAAATTAATAGTTCTACTTTTAAATACTTTATTTTATTAATAACTATACTAGTTAAAAACTAAGCTAATATTTTAAAAATAAGCTATACTAATCTTATTATTAAATGTTTATCTATCTCTATTAGAGCTTTCTAAATAATAATAAACAAGTCTTAGTAATTAACTATTAAAGTATTCTTAGCTAGCTTATAAGATATTACTAAGGCTCTTAAAAAGATAAAGAAGACAAAAATAGACTCTTAAATAAAGCTACTACTATAGTTCTAGAATCGTCTTAAAGCTTTTAGTCTAAAGAACTTAAATAAAGTACTATCTTTATAAAGTAAAAGAATTAATTATAAAATTAAGCTTATAAAAGAAGATAGAAAAGAAGTAATAATCTCTTAAGAGCTACTCTATAATATATTCTATAATAAACTCCTTATTCTTTAAAGAATACTTACTAAGTATATAGATAAAGACTAGATTCGAGTTAGTAACTCTTTAACTACTACTCTAGTACTCTTTATATAAAAACTAGAAGATAGCTTTTAATTCTATATTAATTACTATACTCTAAATAAAGTTATATAAAAGGATTAGTACCTACTCTCTCTAATTTATAAAATTCTATAATAAGCTAGTAAAGTAACCTAGTATATAAAGCTTAATATAAGCTAAGCTTTCTATTAACTTTAAATTATAAAAGGAGATAAATAGAAGATAGCCTTCTAGATAAGATATAGACTATATAAAAAGTTAGTTATACCTTCTAGACTTATAAATATACTAAGTACGTTTTAAAGATATATTAACTAGATATTATAGGAATACCTAGATAATTTCTACTCTACTTATATTAATAATATTCTAATCTTTATAAATAGATCTCTTAAGAAACATAAGAACTAGGTTAAGCTAGTTCTTTAAAAGCTTAAAGAAGTAGGCCTCTTTCTTAATATTAATAAGTATAAGTTTTTAGTTACTTAAATAAAGTACTTAAGGTTTATCTTAGATATTAACTTAAGTATAGAAATAGATCTAGAAAAGGTAAAAGCTATCTTTAACTAAGAAGTATTAATAAATTTAAAAGCTATATAAAGCTTTCTTAGTTTTATAAACTTTTACTAGACCTTTATTAAAGACTATTCTAATATTATAAAACCTCTTATAGAACTAACTTATAAGGAATAAGCGTTTATATAGATAGACAAGTATAAGAAAGTCTTTAAGTAGTTAAAATATATATTTACTATTACCTTAGCTCTTATATAATTTAATTAGTAAAAGTAAACAATTATAGAAATAGACTCTTCTAGCTAGTATATTAGTAGAAAAAACGCGCTTATATAATATAATAATAATAGACTCTTATAACCTTATACCTTCTTTTTAAAAAAGAACTTACTAGCTAAGTATAACTATAAGATCTATAATAAGGAAATATTAGTAATTATATAATATCTAGAAGTATAGAATCTTAAGTTATAAAGTATAGAGAGTTTTAAGATCTAGATAGACTATAAGAACCTTAAGTACTTTATATTAGTTTAGAAGCTTACTAAATAATAAATATAATAGTCTTTAGTTCTTTTAAAGTATAATTTTAAGATTATATATATTAAAAGGAAATATAATATTTAAGTAGACACTTTCTCTTAATAAAAGCAAGATATACTAGATAATATCTTAGATAAACGAATTAATTATTAAATAAAGTAACTTCTTAAGACTATAAATAAGAAAGAATAGCCTCTAGAGATTATAAAAGCAAACTCTATATAGATATAAGAAGTACTTTTAAATAATAAAAGGACGCTTTAAGAACTTTAGATAATAGCTAAGAAAGTAGATACTAATCTCTAATTAATAAAAGAGGCTATTTAATAAGATAGAAGAACGTTCTTTACTAGTCTAATATTTAAAATATTAATATTAGAATATATACTTATAAATAAAGGAAAGCTAACGTTTTAAAACTATTTATAAGTTCTTAATTATAAAGAATTATATATAAGAATAACTTAAGCTATATATAATTTAAAACTCTATAACTACTCTAGATAAGAGAATATAGCTTAGATTCTTATATAGTAATACTTCTAGCCTTAAATATTATAAGATATCTAAAGATTTATTAAGAGTTATAATACTTATAGAAGAAATAAGGCTTAGAAAGACGTTTAATAAGGATTTCTAAAGCTACTACTAGTTCTAAACTAGATCTAGAGTAAGATATTAATAGACTTTATAATTAAACTCTTGAAAAGTAATAGAGATATAAATATAATTATAATTATAAATAGACTAGAAAAAGAAACGATTTATAATAGCTTTAAAGATATTTTAGCTAAAATAGTTATTAAATAGTTTATTTAAACCTTCTACTAAAAACATTACCTACTAAAGGTAGTAGTATCTAATAGAGGAATATAATTTATTAGCTACTTATAGATAAGAGTATACTTTCTTCTAGAGATTATATAAAGGCTTTATATAGCTTTTTACCTAGAAACTAATAGATTTATAAAATAGATAAACTAGATAGTTAAAACCTATTTATATATATTTATAGATTATACTTAAGATAATTAGAAAGAACTATTACTATTTACTAAATTAGTAATTAATAACTAAATAGTAGTATCTATAAAAGTAAGCTTATTCTTTCTTAAATATAGATATTATATTAAGCTTTTAGATATCTAATATAAGCTCTTAAGCGAAGTAACGCTTCTATTACTAATCTAAAAAGCTAATATAATTATATAAAAGTTAAAAGAAGTTTAAGAATAAATATAGTTAGCTATAGCTATAATATAATAAGTAATAGAAAATATTATAAACTAGAAGAGATAATAAGTACTAAGTTTTAAAGTTAGAGACAAAGTTTAGCTAAGCTTAAAGAATATCTAGATAATAAGGTAATTAAAGAAGTTAGATATAAAGTAAGCTAAGTATATAATAGTTAAAGTAATTAGTACTTATAGTACTTAGATACGTCTTCTAAAATCTATAATATCTTCTACTTCTAGCTTCTCTAGCTAGCTTTAAATAACTTATTATTAAGCTAAGTTTAGGATAATAGTTAGCTAGGACCTATAATCCTTAAAGATAACTAGGAGTATATAATAGAGACGATTTTAGACGAAAAGATAATAAGAAAAGGACGAAAGAAGAAACTACTTATAAAGTAAAAAGGATATATATAATTAACCTAGGAACTATAAGACACTCTTAAAGATATAAGAGCTTATAGTCTCTAGAAGGAAACCTAGAGAGAGAGAGTAATAGAATAGTTTATATCTAAGAAGTACTTAGTCTACTAACCTTTATATAATATAAAAGTAGCTTATATATAACCTTATATAGACCTCTAAGAAAGGGGTTCTAATAACTAGTAATTATATTTAGACTTCTCTATAAAGTAAAGAGGTTATTATTCTATAAATAGTAATTATATATAGTATATATATAGCTCTTATAAGAACCTCTCTCTTATATATAGATAGACTTCCTTCCTTAGTTAATTCTTCTTATAATAAGAACATCTTATCTATTAACCTCTTTATATTTAACTCGTAATACTAGATTACTTCTCTTCTTCTTTATTATTATCTTCGTATTTAGAGAACGTATAAGAGTAAGAATACGAGAGAGAAAGACTAAGAGTAAAGATATAATACTAGGAAGAAGAAAAAATAATATAAGTATAAGCTAGAAAAACTTCTATACTAGTATAGAAGTTTC
Organism: Hymenoscyphus infarciens; assembly: GCA_001414345.1. Taxonomy (NCBI): domain Eukaryota; kingdom Fungi; phylum Ascomycota; class Leotiomycetes; order Helotiales; family Helotiaceae; genus Hymenoscyphus; species Hymenoscyphus infarciens. The sequence continues at coordinate 70,462 of LLCB01000138.1, forward strand.
CCGTTAGTTATTCAACTAGTTTAAAGCTGACGAATTAGGTTTTTAGAGCTGAAAAGAGAGTTTAATAGTATAGTAGTAAGAGTATAATAGCGAGAAACTAATAGAAGCTTTAATAGATATAGAAGAGAGAACGAGAGTAGTCTTTTAATCTATTAATTTCCTTTATAGAAGAGTAATACTTTATGCTTACGTCTTACTATTAGAGATTTAGAGCCTATTTCGCTTATATTAACTATTTAAATATATATATAGATATCTAACGAGAAGTAATCTTTTTTAAGTTATTATATATTATTAATTCTTTCTTAATATCTTAAGTAATTATTTAGCTCGTAGTATATATTCTTATCTATATTCTTAGTAAGTAGCATAGTCTACTAAGATAGAGATCTAAATAGTAGTAAGAAAATATATATATATAAATATCTAAAGATTTATATCTTTAGAGGTCTAAATCTTTTTTTAGTAATATATATTCTATTTATATATCTTCTAAGATATACGTAGTTAAATAAGAGATTTATATTACTTTTAAATATATATTATAATAGTACGAACTATATACTACTAGTAAAGAGATATATGAAAGTACGTTTAGTATAATAACGTATACGTTTACTAGGCTTAATATAAAGTAAAAGAATAAATTAGCCTCTTTTTAAAAGAGAGACTAAGTATATATTATAGGCTAAATATAAAGAGGTTAAGTATAGATAGTATATTATACTCTAAGAAGGTAAAATTAAGAAAGAGAGAAAGAGGTAAGCTCTTTTATATAGAATATATATATAAGCGTAGGTTACGTAACCTAGTAAAGAACACGGTTATAAACTGTTATATTATCTCTCTTCTCTTCTACTCTTTAGAGGTTATTACTATTACTTTCTAAAAGAAGATTTAATATCTATTCTTATTACTATCTTCTCTATACTCTAAGCCTGTCTAGAATATAGTTATTTTCTATCTTAGTAGCGCTCCTAGTTTATTAAGAGAGTTAGGATTATCTTATACTATTATATATATTATATTTATATATATTATAATAGTATTATTAGAATCAGAGTCGCTCTCTACTATTAGCTAGTAAAAGCAGTTCTTAATCTAATAACCTCTACTACTATAATATATATACTTCTCTTTCTCTCTCTATTTATATCTCTTTTCTTTAAAAATAGAGGCTACTATACCTACTATCTAGACCTATTCTATTCTATTACTACTTCTATTACTACTTCCTTTACTATTATATCTATTACTATTACTATTATTATTACTACTACTAAACTAGTTTCCTAATATCTAAAGCATTTATATAAAGTTATTATAAGTTATAGAGATTATAGTCTAGTTATTAATTTATTATCTTATCTACTTATTTAACCTACTAACTAGTGTTATAATCTTTATATTATCTAGCTATTTATCTACTCCTATTTTAAATAGAACCTTTTTAAATTATAGGATATATACTATAATATTCGTCTCTTCTTATAAGAGCTTAATTAAGCTCTATCTAGCTTTCTTCTTCTTATTTAGGTTATTATACGTTCTTTATAGATAATTTATAAGGCTTTCTAGGCTCTATTTCTCGTCTTTAGTCTCTTTTTATATAAAAGAAAGTATTAAAGCTTATACTTTTATAGATAAGAAGCTATAAACGTAAAAGAACTAGGCTTCCTCGTTCCTAATCACGTCTCTGTCTATATAGAGTTTTACCTTTATTAATATTAACTATATATCTTAGTCTTTTACTCGGCTAAAGAACTCCTTAATAGTAGAGAGGACCTGTCTCTTCCTACTACTAAGCTCTTATACCTAAGCTCTTAACTTATCAACTATTCTAAGTAGCTAGGTCTCTTATTAGTTTAATATAGTTATCTATTATATCAGTATTATTAATATCTTAAAAGTAGTTAAAAAAAATTTATATAATTTTTTATTAAATTATAGATCGCCTAGCCCTAGCTATCTTATTCTTTACTTTATATTAGTCGAATTTTACCTAATATTATAGACTAAATATAAAGAGGTTAAGTATATTATATTTTAAAGAGGTAAAATTAAGAAAGAGAGAAAGAGGTAAGCTCTTTTATATAGAATATATATATAAGCGTAGGTTACGTAACCTAGTAAAGAACACGGTCGTAAACTGTTATAGTATATATATATAAGAGTTTAGAGTATATAAAGTCTATAACTAAAACTAAATAATATTCTTTAGCTAATATAAAAGTCTAAAGTGTAAATAGTATATAATATCGGCTATTTATAATAGCTTACTATTTTATATATCTTAGATTAACTATTATTATTATAACGTCTTTTTAGTAATATATATACTAAATTATTTAAAAAGTATACTAGCTAAATAAGCTCTTAAGATTTTATAATTTAATTCTTAGAGCCTATTTAACTCGTATATATCTAGAATATATACTACTAAAAGTTAGAAGATAATATATATATATATACTAAAAGTTTATATATATATTTAAAAGTTATATAAATCTCTTATTTAACCTCGTATATATTAGTATATATATAAATAGAATATAGACTATAAAAAAGAAATTAGATCTCTAGAGATATAATACTATAAAACTTTATATATATCTGTTTTCTTATTATAATTAAGACATATATATAAGTAACTTACTAAAAATTTATAAAAGAATATATACTAGAATATATACCCCGAGCTAAACGATTAGTTAATATATTAAGAAGTAATTAATTATATATACTAACTTATTATAATAGTACGAAAACTATACTACTATAGAAGAGGTATATAGAAGTGCGTTTAGCAGAATAATAGACGTAGATACTAGGCTCTAATATAGAAGAAAACAATAAACTAGCTCTTTTCTAACTCTAGAAGAGTAGGTAGCTATATATAAGAGATTAGATAATATAAAAAAGATACGAAACCGAATAATAATCTACGTTAGCTAATATAAAAGCCTAAACTCTATAAAGTACGTCTGAAAGTCTAGACAGATATATAGACGTATATAACCTTTCTAAATTAGATAATATAAAACAATAACTACTAAAACCTTATATATATAGTATATACTATATAATCTCAGCTATATAGAATAGTAGACTATTATATCTCTCTCTCTTAAAAAAGACTTATTCTAAGTCTTTACTATACTATTAGAGCTAAATCGAGATTATATAAGTGTTATATTTATTATATTTATCGTAAGTAAGAAAGTTAGAGTCTAAATCGTAGCTAACCTAGTTCGAAGATACTTTATTTATTAAGATTATCGTAAGCGAGATATCGATTTCGAATCGTATTCGTAGCTACTTATATAATAGAGACTTCGTTTCTAGTCCTTCTATACTAAAAGCAAGCGTTCGCGTTCGTATTCGCTAAAAGAGTATAGGTCTAATCCTATCTAGTAGGTCGGAGAAAGTTCAAAGGAGAGTCGGAAGAGGTTCGGTCGTAAGATAGTAACAACTTAGCTAAGAGCTTACTTCTAAGTTTTCGTTCTAATAGAGAGCGTATTTCCGTCTAATTCGCATCTGATTCGAATTTACTAAAAGAATATAGAAGAGAGAACAAGTATTATATATAGAAGAGGTTTATAAGAAATCAATTTAATAAGTGTGATAGTCCTAGTCACATACGTCACTCACGTGACCAGGTTGTTCCGAGGCTTTGCCGAGGCTTCGTTTAATATATATAAATAAAGCCAGAGTGTCTATACTCTTCGCTTTTCTCTTTAGTTTAGTTTTTCTTAATATTAGATACTATTCTATAAGTACTCTCTTTATATATTTATAGAGAGCTATTATACTAAAACTAAACTCTCTCTCTTTACTTAGAAAGTCTTTTACTAATATTCTAATAATAATATATATATTTACTTATATTAAATCCTCTAAATTCACTATTCTTCTCTACGAAGCTAAACCTATTTACGCTAAGTAAATAAGAATACTACGACATTTCAAGCTATACGAGCATAAGCTAAAACTGATACTAATTTCTTATATACTCTAGAGAAAGGTCTTTTACTTTACTAAGAATACTTAGTAGTACTAGATATAGATATACTAAGAATAGACCTAATTTATAAGGCTTATAATCAGATACTTTTAGCTTATCTAGAGAGAAACAAGACCTACTAGACTCTGTATTTAAGATATATCTAGTAAAATATAAAAGCTATTATTATAAGATATATATAAAACTACTATAAATATAGAAGAGTAGACGTTCTTTAAGATAAAACACCTAACTATCTATACCTACTCCTAGTACTACTATGTATATAGTAATATATAGCTATAGATTTTAAGTCCTTTCTAGTTAATAAGTATAGTTATAATAACATATTTATAATAATAGACTGCTTATCTAAGTAGCCTATTTTAATACTCTACTATAAGAATATTACTTCTAAATAGATAATAAGGTTATATAGTAAATATATTCTATAATACTATAGAATTCTAGAAAGTATAATATTAGATAAGAGCCTTTACTTTATTACTACGTTTTAGAGAGAGTTTACTTAAATTCTAGATATTTAGCTTTAACTCTCTACTATAAACTATACTTAAACTAATAGCTAGACTAAGATTATAAATTAATACCTTAATCAACGCTTATAGCTATATATTAATTATTATTATACTAATTAGTCTAAGATCCTTCTAATAATAGACTATATATAGTTAGTACTACTCTATAGTACTATTAGAATATCGCCTTTTAAGTTATAAAAGAGATATATACTAAGAATCTTATTTAACTAGTAAATACTAGAACTAGTTAATATAAAAGAATAGCTATTATAAGAAGAGGTTATAATAGTTATAAAGATAATCTAGAAGGTCTTAGATATTAGCTAAGTAAATATATTAAAAGCTTAATAAAAGAAGAAATAAGATATAAATAAATATAGATAAGATATTGATTTTAGAGTAAGAGATATAGTCTTTGTTATAATAAAGGACTAAGTAACTTTATAACTAAGCTAAAAGCTAGACTACTAGATAGCTAGCCCTTTTAATATTCTTAAAGAAGTAGGTTCTACTTTCTAATTATAACTACTAGCTTCTATTAAAGTCTACTCTATCTTCGCTTTTAAGAAGTTATATAAGGTTATAGACAATCTCTTACTAGGATAGATAGTTATACTACTCTTACTAATCGTTATAAACGAAGAAGAGGAATAAGAGATTAAAGAAATACTAGCTAGTAAGAAGAGATAGTAGTCTCTCTATTACTAAATTAAGTAGAAAGGCTATAATAAAGACCTTAATTAGTATCTAGCTTAATAACTAATATATATATATAACTAGTAGAGAGGTTCTATTTAGAGAAGCTAAAGATAGCTAGTTTCTTAGAAGCTCTTCTACTATAGAAAGTAGTATATAAGGCTAGAAGAGAGGATTATAATAAGCTAGAGGTTAATACTTCTATATTAAAGAAGGATAAAGCCGCTTAGTTATAAGAGGCCTATTTAAAGAGGAGGTAGTATAATAGTCCTAGTTATATCTATTACTTATATAACTAGGTTATTTTAAAGCTTTGCTAAGGCTTCGCTTAATATATATAAATAAAGCTAGAGTACTTATACTCTTTACTTTTCTCTTTAGTTTAGTTTTCCTTAATATTAGGTACTATTCTATAAGCACTCTCTTTATATATTTATAAAGAGCTATTATAATAAGTAGAGAAAGGTATATATATACCGTCTCTTATACCGAGTAACCTCTATTCTATTAACACTACTTCTTATCGCTTTTAACGTTATATTAAGCGCTTTTTAACTTAATAACACTCTTTATCTATCTATTAGTATGTCTTACTAAAAGAATACCTCTAAAGTATAGTAAATAAGTCGTTTATAAGAGCGTTATTACTAAGGCTAGTAATAGAGCTACTAAAGCGCTCTAAGCTCGACTAGTAGAGGATAATAATATTAATAATAACGAGCGTAATAGATAGATTAATAAAGTACGCTATAATACTCGAGTAGCTATATAAGTATAATATACTACTTAGAACGCTACTATTAACTAAGGTAATATTATAAATAGTGTCGCTAATTATCTATCTTATTAAAGAAGATAGCTATAAGTATAGTAGAACTAGAGTTAAGCCTAAGATAATAATAGAATAGACTTCTATTTATAAGATAAAGATAATAATAACGACGACGACGATAATAAAATTAATATAGCTCTTTTCTAAGATTCTATCTAAGTAAATAAGCTAATTAAAAATAGACCTTTAAATAGCTCTCTTCTCTTTTAAGATAACTAATATCTTTAAGTTAATAAATATATAAGTAGATATAATAGTAGATACTAAGGTTATATAAGAGAATAATTTAATAGAGAATACTCTTAGAGTTTTTTCTAAGATATTCTTAGAGATACTTATAAAGCTTCCTCTAAAGTAACTTCAGTTAAAGTAATTTTAGTATAGAATACTCTAACTTTTAGAGCTTCTAGAGGTTTTAGAGCTACTTATAAGCTAATTTTAGTATAGAATAGTCTTATAATATTAGCGCTACTACTTAGAGTAACTTAGTAGAAGTTCTAGGACATAGCTAGAGTAATTAAGATAATATTATAGATATACTAGTAGTTACTAATTAAGAAGTAGATAGATAGAGCTAATGATTTAATATACTAGAAAGAGAGATAGTATATACTAATAATACTTAATAAGCTAACCTTCTCTCTTATTAGAAAGTGCTACTAATAGACGAAGAGATTAATCTAGAAGAGAACCTATTAGAAGGAATATTAGTAGTAAATAATAATAGTAAGAATATTCTCTCTTATATACTTAATATAATTAATAGTCTCTTTCTAAAGTATAAGAAGTACTTAATATAAATTATATAAGATATATTTAAGCTAAGAGATCTCTACTATCTAGATAATAATACCTCTCTAATCGACGATAACGAAAGTACTATCTTCTTTAATAAGAAAGCTAATATATTAAAAATTAGAGTAAAAAGGATACTAAAAGTATTTAGACCTAATACTACTATGTAGTTCTAATACTTCTTAGTATATACTATATATATAATTATCTTCTTTTGTAGAGATATCTATATTTAGCTTAATAACTTTAACTATAGAATTATAAGCCTAGCTAAGAATTATACCTAAGTAGAAATAATCTAATTAGTACTATTCTAGTAGAAGAAAGTAGTTAGTAGAGGTAGATTAAGAGAAATAGAATTATAGAACATATCTAAGAGTATAATTATATAATACTATTAGATAAGAAGACTAGACTATAGTAATAGTAGAGAAGAAGAAAGAGAGAGTTATTAAAGTTATACTTATAATAATAATATCTCCTTATAAATATACTTTAAAGTAAGTAAACTAAGAGATTATAAGAACTTAAATTATATATAAATCTATCTATAAAAGAGAGATAATAAAAGTAATAAGAAGAAGATAAGAAAAAGCTAAGAAGTTAGTATAAAAGAGATTATAGATATAGACTATAGTAGTACTAATAAAGATCTATTACTCTAATTTATATCTTCTTATTTATACTCTTCTATATCTATTTAATTAAATACTAAAGTACTTTTCTCTTTATATAATATATTAAAACCTTTACTAAATATATTACCTTCTCTATTATCTCTAAAGGTATAAAAGGTACTATTACTCTAATATCTTAATTACTTACTTCGTGAAAATATTAATAATATACTTCGATTTAGAGTACTAATTAAGTATAAGAGTCTAGAAGTTTTATATATATTAAAGAACCTCTTATCTATAATTAAATTTAATAAGCTTTTAACTTTAAAAGTAAGAGACGATTTAAAAGCTAGCTTAATTAAGAAAGTTAACCTACGCTAAAGAGTATCTTTTAAAGTCTCTTTACTAGGTTTTATTTCTAAGCTAAAGCTTAATAATAATTAATACTAAATATACTATTTATTCTATTTTAAAAGTTATTTAATAAATTATTATATATTAGATAAATATATATATTTAAAGTACGTCTTTATCTAAGAGATATTAGCTATAGTATAAGAAGCTAGCTAAGAGTATATAATACTTAAAAGAGATATATTTAACGCTTTTTAAATAGTATAAATTATACTATAAATATACTAGCTTTTAGGTTTCTAATAGAAAGGGATTTATTACGATTATATAGTACTACTCTTTAGCTTTACTATAGTACTATTTATCTTTAATTTTTTTATAGAAGCTCTTAAATAGATAATATAGTTATACTTAAGATAGTATATTATAAGCTACTATTTAGATAACGAGTTTACTATATTTAAAGCTATTAAAGCTACGTCTTAATTTCGTAAGAAATAAGCTATAGAGTATAAGACTCTTATACGAATACTAGGTATACTAATTAATAATAAAAAGAGCGTCTAAGGTACGCTCTTAGAAGTAATAGAATATCTAATAGATACTATTACTTTTAAGATCTCTATACTACTAGAAAAGCTAGCTAGAATAAAGCTTAAAATACGCTAATTTATTAACTATAAGAGTATTACTTATAATAAGCTTAAATCACTTACTAGCTTCTTATCTTTTTACACTCTAGTAGTATAATTAAGCTAAGCCTTCTACTATAACTTCTAGATATTTATATATATATATAGCTTAACTACGTACTTTATATAAAAAGAAGACGTCTTTTAAAAGAAGTCTAAGAGAATCTTCAATAGTAGAATATAATACTACTACGGTTTAATAATATATACTTCTCTATTAATATCTGCTTATATATATACCTCTTTTATAATACCTTTATTAAGAGCCTAGAGGCCTTCTTTTTAGAAGTAGATAATCTAAGATATAGTTAGTAAGAGTATATATATACGCTACTTATAGAATACGCTCTTTAGTTATCTCTCTTAGAGAATAGAAAGAATACTTAATTTAATATAAATATCTTTAAGATTAAAGTAGTAAAAGTATTCTTTAAATAATAGAGAAGAATATAAGTAATAAAGAGAGTAGTAATCTATATAGATAATACTACTATATAGATTAGATATAATAAGTAGTTCTTAAGATATCTCTACTAAAATCGCCTCTTATAAGCTACTTTATACTAGACTATCTAATATAATATTAATATGTAATTAGAGTATATACTAAGAGTAGATAATATCTTAGTAAATACTCTCTTATATAATCTATAGAGAATAGTAGCTAATTAGTATCTATACTAGTAGTCTCTTAATTTAATAATCTCTCTCTTAATTATCTTAAATATATAAAGAATAAAGTTAAGATATCTAAGATATATATAAGACTCTTATAAGAGGTTCTAGATTAAGAGACTCTAGTAAATATAGCCTACGACGACTTTAGTACTTTATAAGTAAGTTTTAAGAAGAGTATATAGAGGGATTAGTTAAATTAGCCTTTTTACGATTTACTTAATATATATTAAATATAACCTAGATCTAACGCTATTCGAGTTCTTACTTTTATAATAAATTATAGCAGACGTTTAAGTAATATAGAGCTTTTATAAGAAGAAGAAGATAGAGCCTTTATTAATAGTATAATTATACTAGATTATATTTTAAGCTTTAAAGACTAGGCCTCGAGTTCTATAGCTAGAATAGCTTAATAGTCTTAACTTTAAAGCTACTATAAAGCTAGCTTTTATAGAATTCCTTTATATAGTAGAGATTACGTATAAAGGCGCTAATTTAGCTAATTATAGAGTATTTATATATATACGTCTTTAATAACGAGACGTTACTTTTACTAAAGAAGACGAATATATAATAGTATATCTTTAATCGAGTAAATTAGACTACGAGTATATAGAAGTAGAGATATTAGTATTAGATATAAAGTTACTTTTATACTCTATAGTAGTACTTTAAGCGCTTTTTAATTTTAATTCCTAATCTTTTATAATACTACTCTTTTACTAGAAAAGTAGCTCTTTTATAAGAAACCGATATATTAGCTCTTTATACTACTATCTTTAAATAGTTAGTATTAGTAATAGTATATTTTATTTAGAATATAGTTCTTATAGAGATATTATATAATATACTTTTAATAGTAGTATATTAGATATAGATATTTAGATACTTAGTATAAGAGGTTATATACGTATAGAGTAGACTATAGAGTAGGCTAAAGAGTAGGTTAGAAGTACGTAAGTTGAATCGGTATAGAGTAGGTTAGGTGATTACTAAATTACGTTTCTAAGAAGTTAAAGTATAAGTATAAAAGACTTAGTGAATTTTAACTTGATTTCTAACTAAAAGATAGAAGAGAGCTATATATACTTCTAGAGTAAATACTAGAAGCTTCTATAGCTTATAAATCAAAGGGGTTACTAGAAGGTTCTAGGGATCACGTGTTCGCTTAACCGTAACCGAGAACGTAACCGAACCTTCTAGATAATACTAGAAAGAACTAGTATAGACTAAGGTTTAAACCTAAAGCCTATTAGTAAGTAAGGTAATTATTACCTAATACTAATACACTCTCTTAATAAGTACTTTACTTAATAATAGAGGAAATACTTACTTAACTTTAAAGTAGAAGTAAGTAAATAAAGTAGAAGTAAATATTAACTTAACTTTAAAGTCTAAGTTAATAGACTAAGTAAGAGCTAAAAGTAGACTAATAACTAATCTAATCTTAAAGAACGAATACCTCTTTAAAGAGAGTAGTAAAAATAAATAAAAGTATCTCTTTAATAGAGAATACTAAATATATAGCTTATATAAAGCTAAGTTCTTTAAGAAAGTTCTTATACTTTACTTTATTTAAAGCTTTAGTAAAGCCGTCTGCTTTTTGTTCTTTAGTAGAGACGTATATAACGTCTATAATACTCTTAGTAATAAGGTCTCTTATAAAGTAATATTTCACGTTTATATATTTAGTACGTTTATGAAATATAAGGTTCTTGCTTAAGTCTATATAGCTTTTATTATTAATATATAGAGGGAACTTTACTTGTTTATAAAAGCCTAACTCTTTAAGTAAAGCTATAATATATATAGCTTCTTTAGTAGCTAGATTAAAAGCTATATATTCGGCTTTAGTAGAGCTTTAAGCTATAATAGACTAAAGCTTACTACGCTAAGTAAAGAGACTACCTGCTATATAGAATATATAGCTACTAGTAGACTTCTCGGTACTAATATCTCTAGCGTAATTAGCGTTAGTAAAGCTGCTTATATAAGAGAATAAGTTACTATAGTATTTAATACTATAATTAATAGTAGTATTAAGATATCTTAGAACTCTTTTAATAGCTTTAAAATGATTAGAGCTAGGATTACTAGTATACTTAGCTAATCTTATAACTGAATAAGCTATATTAGGTCTAGTTCCTAGAGTAATATATAGTAAATAACCTTGAAATAGCTTTATATCTAATTTAGACGCTTTATCTTTATTAGGTACTAGTTTTACTTTAGCTATTATAGGCGTATATATAGAATTAGCTTCTTTAAAGCTATACTTTTCTAATACTTTAGCTATATAATTACTTTAGTCTAGCTTTAGAACTCGATTATTATAAGAGTCTTTACTTATAGTAACGTTTATACCTAGATAGTCTTTTATAAGTCCTAAGTCTTTAACTATAAAGTGCTTTTCTAGGTCTTTAATAAGTTCTTTAGCTAATAGAATAAAAGGAGCTATTATAGCTATATTATCTATATATATACTAAGTATAATAGACTTCTCTCTATTAATCTAAAGATAAGATTTAGAGTTTAAAAGACTATACTTTAAGTCTTTAAGAACTTTAGTTAAAGTATAGTACTAGATCTTAGCTAATTACTTTAAGCTATATAAAGCCTTTAAAAGTAATAGACTAGTAATACTATTACTTTCTTCTATAAAGTAGTTACTTACTTTTAAGTAAGTACTTAGTTCTTTAGAAGGCTTTATATATAGATTACTAGTATTTATAGGTCTATAAGTAAAAGTAGATACTATATCTATCTTATATATAATAAGACTATAAAGTATAGCTAAAGTAAAGACTAGTTTCTACGAAATCTGTTTAATAACTCTAGTATAAGAGTCTATATAGTCTCTTCTATAGATCTACTTAAAGCCTTTAGCTACGAATCGACTTTTTATCTCTATATAACCGTCTTTAAGGTCTTTAATCTTATAAACCTATCTAGTTTTAATAGGTATAATAGAAGAAGTAGAAGAAGAGGAAGAGTCTAAAGAGCTATTAGTTTTCTAAGTCTTATTAGACTCTAAAGTGTTTAGCTCGCTTTATATAGACTTAATCTAGTAGTCTTTATAAGGGTTACTAGGACTAATAGCTTCTTTATAAGTTTTAGGTTCTAAAATAAAACCTATAGGCTTTTTAATAGTAACTTTAGAAGTTATTATTATCTTTTTTTATAAGGTTTTCACCCTCTATTTTAGAGACTAAAAGAGTAGAAGTAGTATAGTTATAAAAGGAAGCTATATTAGCTTTTTTAGTATAGCTTCTATTATAGTTATAGCTAATAGCTTTTCGAGGTCTTAGATTAATAGATTCCTTTATAGCCTCTTCGTCTTCGCTTTCTACTATAGGATTAATATCTTTTATAGCTTCTTCTTCTTCTAATTCTTCTATATTTATAGAAGGCTCTTTGTCTTTAGAAGGTTTATTTATAATCTCTAAAAGAGTATTATAGTCTTCTAAATCGGAATCTAGTAGAGTACTATAGTCTTCTTTAGACTTATAGTCTTCTTTATATTCTAATTCTTCTTTAATAGTAATATCTCTAGTAGAGTCTATAGTCTTTTTATTAAAGTTATAGACTAAATAGTTATTAGAAGAATTAAAGCCTACTAGTATACCTTTATTAGCCTTAACTCCTAGCTTTCCTAGCTTATCTTTAAGTCTTACTTCTTTTAGCTTAAGATAATAATAAAGAGAGCCTAGTACTTTAATATAAGATATATTAGGCTTTTCTTTTAGAATAGCTTTATAAGGAGTACTCTTTATAGTAGAGTTATAAGTCTAATTCTTTATATAAATTATAGACTTAACTAAGTAAGGCTAAAGATATAGCGGTATATTCTTTTCAGCTACTATAGCTATAAGTCTTTCTAGAATATATCTATTAAGACGCTCTAATATACTGTTCTGTTCTTGACTATAAGGGCTTATATAATCGTTATATATCCCGTTCTCTTTATAAAATAGATCCTACTTAGTACTCTTAAACTCTTTAGCGTTATCTAAGTATAATCCTTTAATAGAGATATTAAATTAATTCTTTAATAGCTTATATAGTTCTATTAAAGTATCTAAAGCCTCTAATTTAAGCTTAATAGTATAGATATAGACTAGTCTAGTCTTTCGACAAGTAAAGGTAATAAAGTAAGATTCTCCTTTATTTCCTTTAACTCTAAAAGGACCGACTATATCTAGGTTAAAGTAAGTAAGAGAGTCACTATTACTAAGACTCTTTAAAGGTATATAGCTTACTTTCTTAGTTAGTTTACCTAGATAGTAAGGTTTATAATTATCTATAGTCTTATTAGACTTATTACTAAGCTCAAAGTCTATAGTATTATCTATAGTTTTAACTAAATACTCCGGGTTTAAGTAATTAAGTCTCTTATATAATAGAGTAAGATTTTCTTCTTTAATAGACTTATTAATACTATAAACCACTTTTTTAAGCTTACTATAGTCTATAGCTAGTTTAGGAAGATAATAAGTATTATTTTACTAAATAACTTTAATCTTAATATTAGCTTTATTATTACTAATATAAGTATAGTCTTTATTAAGCTTAATATCCTAAACTTTACTAGCTAAAGAGTAAGCTAAAATTAGAGTATTATTAAAGCTAGGAACGTAGTATACGTTCTTAATAAGTAGCTCTATCCCTTTATAAGTAATAAGTATATTACCTTTACTTAATAAAGGTTCTTTAATATTATTAGCTACTATAATCGAGCTATTTAGATCTTTAAAATCAAGAAGCTAGTCTTTATTAAGTATAAAGTGTTTAGTAGCTCTAGAGTCTAATACTAGTCTATTATTAGAGCTAGTAAAGCTAGCTATTATATTATTATTCTTACTATTAGTACTAGCTAATATAATAACTCTAGGTAAAGCTTTAGAGTTATTAGAGTCTTTATCTTTATCTTTGTCTTTATTCTTCTTTTTATTCTTCTTAAAAGAATTATTACTAGTATTATTACTAGTATTATTAGAGCTCTTTCTAAGCTCTAGGTAAAGTATAAAGCATTTACTCTTAATATGCCCCTTTTTATTATAGTAGGTATATAGAGAGCTAGTTTTAATAGAAGCTTTATTAGCTTCTTAATCACTTCTTTAAGTTATTCTAGACTCTTCGTCTATAAAGTCGCTTATTATATCGTCTAAGTCTATAGAACTAATATCGTTTCTTATATCTTTATACTTTCTAGATATAAGAAAGCTAGAAAGGCTATTAAAGATAGTAACTAGTATAAAAGTATTAGATACTTTTTCGTCTAAGCTTCTTAAGTATATAGCTAAGGACTAGATTTCGGATATATACTCTTCTATAGTACTAAAGTTACTATAGTAGGCGTTAGTTATCTTATTATAATATTAACCTACTAGTTCTAGACTAGAGCTATTAAAGTCGGTCTTAATTTTATCTTAAAGATTAGAAGGAGAGTTAACGTCTATATATCTCTTTAAATTATTAGAAGAGATAATAGCTTATAAAGTAGCTAAAGCTTTATTACTCTTAGCCTTATAATCGTCTAGTTTATCTTTGTATTTCATAGCTAGTTCGTCTAATTTAGGCTCGTATTTACCTTCTTTTATCTTATTATAGTATAAAGACTTCCTAGGTTCTTTAATAGTACCTAAGATATAAGGTATAAAACCGTTTATCTTTAGATAAAGCTCGGCTTCTATAAGCTACTCTATATAATTAGAGTAGTTGATTAGCTTCTCTCTTTTAAATAAAGTAGAAGACATATTTAAAACCTCTTTTTAAAGTCTATATATATATATATATATATATATAGATTAAAACATACTCTTTTAAGTACTTATTAGCTTTTTTAGTTAGAGAAGAATAGTAAGCTTTATATTCTCTTTTAAATAAAAATAACTATACTATCTTTCTTTCTTACTAGGCTAGCTTATCTTATATAAGAATAGAATAACCTATATACTAATTAAGCTATACTTAACCCTTTCTAAGGATAGCTTTTTATAAGTATAGATAATAGTAGTCTTATATAATCTAAAAGTCTACTAGAAGAGATAGCTACTTCTTACTAGCTTCTTTATATATATAAGTCCTTATATAAAGGTAGCTATAAGCCTAGGCTCCTTAGTTTAAGAAGAAGGCTATACCACCTACTATAGGATAACGTAATTGTATAGATATAGCTATAAGTCTAAGTATAAGTAGTATATATACGAGTTTTCGTATATATTTACTTATATCTCTAGCTTTACTCTCGCTAGAGCTTCTATCTTAGAGACGCAGGACATAGATCTCTTACTAAAGACTTTACTATTAGAGAGGGGTAGAGAGGGTAGAGTATACCACCGAATATAACGGTATTTAGACTAGAAGTCAGTAATAGCACGTAATATCACGTAAAACGAGTTCGGCTCCAGAGACCTAAAGTTGGCTCTCTAGGCTTATAACCTATAAGAGGTTATATACGTATAGAGTAGACTATAGAGTAGGCTAAAAGGTAGGTTAGAAGTATATAAGTTGAATCGGTATAGAGTAGATTAGATAATTACTAAATTACATTTCTAAGAAGTTAAAGTATAAGTATAAAAGACTTAGTGAATTTTAACTTAATTTCTAACTAAAAGATAGAAGAGAGCTATATATACTTCTAAAGTAAATACTAGAAGCTTCTATAGCTTATAAATCAAAGGAGTTACTAGAAGGTTCTAGGGATCACGTGTTTACTTAACTATAACCGAGAACGTAACTAAACCTTCTAGATAACACTAGAAAGAACTAGTATAGACTAAGGTTTAAACCTAAAGCCTATTAGTAAGTAAGGTAATTATTACCTAATACTAATACTTAGAAAGTAGACTTTAAACACTTTTAAGAGATATTTTACTCTAAGCTATTAGAAGCGATACCTTTTAAATAGACGCTTTTTAATAGATAGAGCTCTCTCTCTCCTAGTCTAGTAGGCTTTAGAAGATCTCTATAGTTAGTAGATAGTATATTCTCTATTATAACTATATTACTTTACTATTTACGCTACTTATAGTCTTTTATATATTACTTTTAAGGCTTTATTCTTTCTTATATTTATAGTAGCTTCTCTTTAATTAGTTAAGTAATCTTACTTAAAGTAGCTAATAATACTTACTCTTTTTACTCTTATATTAGTAAGATACTTAGAAAGCCTTCTATTTAGCTTAAAAAGAAGAAATATAAGAGAGTATAGAGTAAGATACTAGAAGCTTATTAGTAAATATAGAGATTTTTAAAATAGCTTTAAATACGTATATATAACGAAAAGTAATAAATAAAAGAGAATTATAGTAAATTAAGAAATTAGCTTAATAAGTAGAGAGAGATATATATATACTATCTCTTATATTAAGTAACCTCTATTCTATTAATACTACTTTCTATCGCTTTTAACGTTATATTAAGCTCTTTTTAACTCTACTCTTATACTCTTTTATAATACGCTTACTAGGATTAGTTAGTACTTTTTTAGCTTATTAAATAAGTATAATAGCTAATAGTACTTACTCTTTTTACTCTTATATTAGTAAAATACTTAGAAAGCCTCTTAATTAGCTTAAAAAGAAGATATAGAAGAGAGTATAGAGTGAGATACTAGAAGCTAGCTATTAAATATAGAAATTCTTAAAATAGTCTTAAATATATATATATAATAAAAAGTAATAAATATAGTAGTAATATCGCCTCCTCGCTATTATATACTTACTCTCTATTATTTAACTCTTATATTATATTCTTTCTATTATTTTTAGATAAATAAGAGAGAAGAAAGAGAAAGAAGAGAAGAGAGAGAAGTAAGAGAAATATTTACTTTAAACTCCTTTTATCTATATTAGGAAAAACCTTCTCTTAGAATATTTACTTATCTTCTTATTTCTAACTCTCTCTTTTACTTATCTACCTCTCTTACTCTCTTTTATACTCTCTTAGTATACGTAGTATATAGAAGAATAGAATAAGAGAGTAAGAGAGTAAGAGAGTAAGAGTATAAAAGTATAAGAGAATAAGAGAATAAGATAATATAGTTATATATCTCTTGACTTTTTTAATTTACTATTTATAATTTATAATTTACGATTTAGTTAATTATAGCTTTTAGTATATATAAGATACTCTAAGTTAGTAGATATTTAGAGTAAAATTAGAAATAAAAAGTTAAAACAGTAATATTAAAGATAGTAATAACTTAGCTAAGAGTTTACTTTAAGAACGTACTAATTTATATCTAATTTAAAAATTTTAAATAAAACTTCTAGCTTAGCTAGAAGTAAAGAGAGTAAGAAAGTAAGACTCTATACTAGAGTTAGTAGAGTTTTAGCTAGTTAAAAGCAAAGTTATAACTAAATATTCTCGTATAATCTAAGTATCTAGAGATAATAAAAGAGGTAGTTTTAGATACGATATTATCTAAGTTTAGATATAGATATATAGTTATATAAAACTTTATTACTTAGGCCTATATAGGCCGTCTCGTTCTCTTTAGCGATTCAGATCTAAATTAGAGTATTTAAAGACTTATTCTTTATTATCTTCTAATTCTAATTCTACTTTAGAAGTAGTAGAAGATTCACTATTAGATCGTAGAGAGTTCGGTTCTAGACTAGAAGAGGTATTCTAAACTAAAGTACTAATATCTTATAACTTAGCGTTAATATTTTAGGTTTCTCTACCTAATCTATTATTCTATTCTATCTTAATACTTCTTCTCTCTCCTACCTCTATTTTAAAGCTATCTCGTCTTCTCTTATTTTTAAATTCTAGCTTTTCTAGCTACTTCTATTCTATAGTACTTACTTACCTTTCTTTACTAAATAGAGAGGCTAGGATAGAAAGAGTTAGACTAGTTAATTTCGCTTAAAGCCTAGAAGATAGGTAGAAAAGAGAGTCTAGGCTACTAATTTCGCTTAATATCTAGAAAGTAGATAGAAAAGAGAGTCTAGGTTACTAATTTCGCTTAATATCTAGAAAGCGAGTAGAAAAGAGAGTCTAGGTTCTAATTAGAGAGTTATATTCCTAATCCTACTCTAGCTTAGCCTCCTTTTTTTATCTACCTAGCTACTTCTATTCTATTTTTAGAACTTTCCTAGCTACTTCTATTCTAGTTAGAGTACCTATTCTACTAAACTTAGCCTAGCCTCTTCTATCCTTACCTAAGTAAGTAGCCTATTCTATTCTAAGTACTAGGCTAACTAAGGTAGAGAAAGCTAAAACACTACTTAGCGTTTTAGCGTTACTTCTTATCTATAGCTAAAAGATTAGATACTATTTTAGTAAAATTGTTTTTCTAATCTCTCTTCTTTATAATAGCTAAGTTTTAGAGCTAAGATATAATCTTCTCTTATATATAAAAGAACCTTTCTAATTCTTATACTACTCTAAGTATAGCTATACTTAAGAAGCGACTTCTAAAATTAGTAAAAGTTTCTTTAGTATATTCTTTATCTTTACTTATTTATAAGAATCTAAAAGTACTCTAAGTATCCTTCTACTTATAACTAGTTAGAAAGTATATATCTAAAAGAGTAATTATATCTTAAGAGTTATAGAAAGTAAGATCCGATTTAGACTAGTACCTAGGCTTAAGATAATCCCTAGCTAGTCTAGATATTATACTCTAAATAAGAGCTTTATATATTAGAAGTAAACTATAGTAGTCGACATTTATATAGAGTCTATTATATACTAATAGCTTCTATTATCGTGTCACGAGACAAAGGTGGGTTAGACAAAGGATCACCTGATGATCCCCACCTTTTAAGCGAGGAGCATAGTATTTAAAGCCTTATGCTCTCCTCTATAGTTCTAGGAATTAAGCATCTACTTTAACTTCACTTTGCTTATCCCATGCTCTCGATATAGCTTCTGTAATTGCTATATATCGGTATATAGGTAAAATGCCGTTATCTAAAGATTTAATCTTTTTAGTTATCTTACTTTTTCGTCGGAGAGTATTTGAAGCGGCTTCGATACTAGGTCGAGTAGAGGTAGATTATTAGAAGACATTAGAGATAGAAGCGTCTCTTAGCTAAAAGGGGTATAAAAGCAAAGGTTAGTTCAAACGAGAGTTCGAAAGAGCGTTAGATTAGAGAGAGTTCAAAGTAGCGATTTATTAATTTTGAACTATAAGCTCGCTTATTCTCTTTTTAAGCATAGCTAGTCGATCCTTTATCCTTTATTCTTCTACTTCTAAAGTTTATATAACTGTCTATATCTAGTCTAAATTTAAGAAGTCCCGCTAGTCTCTTTAACCTTTTATATTTTAGGACCTTTTAGGTCTTAGTATATAGATATAATTAAGAAAGAGTTTAGAGAGTTGTCTTTCAGAAAGAGAGATGTCTTTAGAAGAGAGTAGAACACCTCGTAGTAGAACTAGGTTCGACATTTCAAAGATATCGGTTTTAGAGAGAGAGAGAGAGTAGTAAGATTAGATTCGGAAGCCTTCGTAATAACTTCTATAAATAGTCGACTTTACTAAACCTTATATAGTATTCTCTATATAGAGAGAGTTATTAGGATTCTAAACACTTAGCGTATTTAAATCTCTTAATATATAAACACGATTCTTACTAGCTATCTATAACTAATACTAAACTCTAATATTACTAGCTATCTAGGAAGTCTCTAGAATCCCGGCTATTTAAGAATATTATAATAGCATACTATCCTAGATAGCTAGGAGTACCTACCATATATGAGGTTTCAGCTATAGTTGTTGTTTCAGCTACTGTTGTCTTATATTATCTGTTTTAGGAAGGTTACGTAGGCGACGTATAACGTTGGTCGGTTTCAGACCCTTTTATACTGTCTAAACCTCTTATATATAGCAGCCTACTCCTAGAGTTAGAGAGGGATAGTTTTTCCTTTTTATATAACGGCACGAAATACACGCTACAGGAGAAGAGGCATATAGGAGTGCGTTCGAGACTAGATAACATATGTAAAAACTAGGCACTGATACGGAAGAAAAGGAAAAACTATCCCTCTCTAACTCTAGGAGTAGGCTGCTATATATAAGAGGTTCGGACAGTACAAAAGAGTCCGAAACCGACCAACGTTATATGTCGCCTACGTAACCTTCCTAAAACAGACAATATAAGACAATAGTAGCCGAAACAACAACCATAGCTGAAACCTCATATGTGGCAGGTACTCCCAGCTATCTTAGATAGCATACTATCACAAATATTATTATTCTAGTCTAAATCTAGGCTAAATGGTATTCGAAACAAAAGAAAGTAATAATAAGCTCGAAGAGATATTATTTATACCGTCTCTAGTAAAGAAGAGTTAGTGTTTTAGCTTTCCTCGTCTTAGTTTACCTAGTACTTAGAATAGAATAGACTACTTACCTAGATAAGAATAGAAGAGGCTAGGCTAGATTAGAATCTAGGCTAGGCTAAGTTTAGTAGACTAGGTACTCTAACTAGGATAGAAGTAGCTAGGAAAGTCCTAAAAACAGAATAAGAGTAGCTAGGTAGGTAAAAAAAGAAGGCTAGGCTAGAGCAGAATTAGGAAGACAACTATCTAAAAGTCCTAATTAGAACTTAGACCCTCTTTTCTACTCACTTTCTAGATATTAAGCGAAATTAGAGACCTAGACTCTCTTTTCTAGACTTTAAGTAAAATTAACTAGTCTAACTCTTTCTATTCTAGCCTCTCTATTTAGTAAGGAAAAGTAAGTAAGTACTATAGAATAGGAGTAGCTAGGAAAGCTAGAATTTAAGAATAGAAGAAGACGAGATAGCTTTAAAATAGAGGTAGAAGAGAGAAGGATCGTCGAGGTAGAATAGAATAATAGATTAGGCGAGGAAACCTAAAATACTAAGAAGAGTTTAGCCTTTTTATATAATAATACGAAATATATACTACTATAGAAGAGGTATATAGAAGTACGTTCAGTAGAATAATATACGTAGATACTAGGCTCTAAGATAGAAGAAAAGGCTAAACTAGCTCTTTTCTAACTCTAGAAGAGTAGGTAGCTATATATAAGAGATTAGATAATATAAAAGAGATACGAAACTAAACAACGACATACGTTAGCTAATATAAAAGCCTAAACTCTACGAAGTACGTCCGAAAGTTAAGATAGACATATAGACGTATCTAAATTAGATAACATAAAACAACAACTACTAAAACCTTATATATATAGTATATACTATTTAATCTCGGCTATATAGAATTATATACTATTATACTTATATAAGATTAATATTTAGAATATATCGTCAAATGTTTATATATATATTTAAATAATTTATACGAGCTAAATAAGCTCTTAAATAATATCTTTTTCTAAAAAGTAAAGCAGGTTTTGAAATATTATAAGTTTATCTTTTATAATATAAATAATTTATTTTCTATCTTTCTAACTATATATACTTATTTAAATAAAGATATATACTATTTTAAAGTTTTTACTAGTGAATTCTATTTTATGTTTTAAGTTTTATATTTTATGTTTTTATATTAGCTAACTCTCTACTATTATTTTTCGTATATTACTAGAGAGTTAGTTAAAGTTAATATTTCTTTAAAAGACAGTATTTTTGTAAATAGATATCTTTAAAAATAATCTACTTTATAGATAAGAAAGAAGAATTTAAGTAATAGAAACTAGAGGAATTCTATCTTATTCTAAGGCTTAGTATTTAAGTAAAAATCTACTTTTAGAAAAGGTTTTTCTTCTAGATAGAAAATCAGAACTAAAATAATTTAAATAAAATCTACTTAATATTCTCTTAGATATATATACTTTAAGTAAATAATTATATTTAGAAACAATCTTCTATCTAAATAACAAACAAAGAATTATAAGAATATATATAACACGAATTTGAAAATCAAGCTATATTTATGAGTCAGCTTACTTTAGTAAATAGATGATTTGAAAATAGATGTTTTAAAAAGATAGATAAATGAAAATCAGTATATTAATTTATAGGATTGATAATAAGGCGTGAAAAGATCTACTCTTAGTTTACTTTCAGAGCATCACTTACCGTGAACGATTACACAAGAAGATCCGAGTAACTTGGTAAGCTAAAAAGAGTTCAGAAAGTGATAAATAAACGCTAAATCTTAGTGGACTCAGTTGGAATCGTACATTTCTCTATCCACACATTTCGTACTAGAGAAGAGACACACTCCCGGCCTCCCAACCCATCTTTTGCTCTATATCCCTAAAAATCAGGTGCAATGGGCTTACATATGTAAGGTCAAAGTTCTCGTCTGACCCCCAGAGCATTCCAAAAGGGCGAAATTCCTCATCTAACAAGACCGACCCCGAGTCCCCCTGGACGCAAAATCGACGCTTATCTTCTTTTCCAAGCCCAACTACACACCATTCCCTGGTAACTGACCGGGAAATCTGGCCAAAAGCCGGTCTGACGATGGTGCACTTTATTGGGCTCATTTCGGCCCAAGTGCATTCCGGCGTCATTCTCGTTTTCTTCTTCAAAACTAACGAGTTAGGGCGAGGAAGAGGGTCATTTTGCATAGCTTTGAAAACCGGACCTTTGGAGAAGTAACTTCTGGCCTTTTCTTGTGTAATACCATCAATGATGGTACCGGCAGAGGGGGATTCGAACGGTTCGAAATTCAAGGAAGAGGGGACATGCTGAAATCCTGTTAGCCATAATTATTGCTACTTCCCGAAAGAAAGGAAACCTACTCGGTTGCTAGCAGCCACAGAAACGCTCGGAGAAAGCTCGATCAAAGCCCAGTCGCTGGATGCTTCCGAGGTTGGCAGCGCCGAGTTACGGCCATGAAGACCAGAGGTTGCTAGAACGTGGCCAAACCACGGGTTGAAATTTTCTTTGTCATCTTTCAAGAACCAACCTTCATGTCGAGGTGAGCCTATCTGGCTTTCCGTGGCCCGTATCTCATCAAACGTTGGGCTATGCATCCATAACTCCGTTTTACCTGAGGTATATCTATACGGTGGTATGCTAGGGTCATTGTTTACGACATGGCAGCATGTCAAAGCAAAAACCTCTCTTGCACTATTTCCATGCTTGTGTCTTACATAACAAGCCAAAGTCCCCTGGTTCTCATTGAACCCGATTGAGGAATAGGGCAGTGGTGCCTTGAGAGTATTGAACTCAGGGTTGTATTTCAACGCCCCCTTTTCCTGCGATTTTGAATCAACAGGAACTTGACCCGGCTTTGCCGAAATCTCAATATGAACCCTACAAAGTGGTTAGAATTGCTGAGTCTGACGACGAAAAGAAGGAGGACCTACTTTTCCCCGAACCAGTTTGAGGAAAGAAAACTGTCAATATGACTAGCCATCTTGACCGCACAGGTCTCGATGTCAGAGAACTCCATGGATAGGTATTCCTGGTGTTATTCATTTAGTTTGTGTAGTGTCCAGCAGTTATTGGGGGTAAAATTGACTTACACCAAGACAGAGTGACATTTGAAGAACAAGGGGAAATGTATGCGAAGCTCCGATCCGCAAAAGGTTTATTAAGATCTGGAGGGTGGGATACTCGCGTTTTATTGTTGACAAAATCTCCCGATGCAGATAGTTTTCATAAAATGACACCCAAGCTTTATCTCCTTCTTCATTCCCTACTCGCTTTGAGCCAACAGCAACTGCCCGTTTGTGAAAAGTAGGTGGTGGGCTAGGAAAGGAGTGGTTCCCCGCCAAAAGAATTAATCCTGGAATGCCATATTCATGGCGCTCAGTGAAAGAAACTCCGTACTTTAATCTAAGTGCCACATCTATTTCCAGTGTCGATATGGTGCATTCAGTGGGAGTGGTTGCCTCTGAAGTGAGCTTTTCTTTTGGGGGGGTTTGTATTTCGGCGGTGGAGATATCCATATCTTTCTAATGAAATAGGAAGCAAACAAGACGAGTGGGTGTCAAAATCATATCAAGAAAAAATTTGTGTCCTTACCTAGCGCTTGAAGAACTGGAATATGGTGGGAACCGAGTGGCCATGCTTCAAAGCCCAAAGCCGCAAACCAAATATACCTATGAGCATAGCGAGTAGTTAGTGAAGTTTGCAAACGGCGATTTCAATTGGGCATTCATCAGGTCGGATGTATTGTGGGCAAGGCGACAGTAAAGCGGCAATGAAACAGCCCTCTTGTCAACCCAGAAAGTTCTTCACCATGAGAAAAGCCTCCCACCTACTGGATTTCACTCAAACTTTGTTTAGTTTATCACTGTAGAAAAGATAGTTTTAACTTCAAAGATTCATAATTTTGAGCAGGCCAAATGGACAAAAAGAAGCAAGAAAACTTGACAAAAAGAGATGGATAGTGGCACCTGTCTAGACTGGTGCAACTCAATGAATGTTTGTGACCTACAAGGTGCAAAATTTCTCCTCTCGCTTGGAAAGCTTAACCGAACACAAGCACCCCAAGCTCTCTATACACAGTTGCTATCTTTTGCCATTAACACTTAGCTCTACTACCTGTAAGAATCTATCTTCCAAGGAACATGCAAGTTCTGGCAAGCACAAGTTGCGAGACTCCAACTCAGACTCCCCAATGAAAGGCTTGGTAAGTAACAACAACTTCCAACTTTACTAGCAACACAGCAACCCCCAATGTAACGACTCCTGCACCGAAAGCTGACAAGCCTATACTCTATAGGGAAACCCCTCTCAACTCCATCCTCCTCCTTTCCGCATGGGAAATTCGAAAGCGAAACGCGAAACCAAAACAAGCCAGCACAATCCTTCTCCTTCCCATCTTTTGTATGCCGCCACCGATTTATTCATCCCTTTCGTGCCACGACAAACATTCCACTCTTGAATTGCTCTCTTCGACATATCCCGAAAACAAATCTTCGTGGCAGACTATGGGTGCTTTGGTACATCGTGTAGTTTCGTTGCGAAGCTTCCAATAGTTAGGGTTAGGAAGGCTGTTTGGGAAGGGATCAGCGGTGGTATTGTTGTTGAGGGAGGGGATAGCTTTAGTAGACGTTTGGCTCAGTGGTGGTCTTATTTGATACATTGTTCTGGGAAGTGGCAGATGACAAACGTGGTGATACGGTGTTGTGGTGCTATAATTTACTTGTGGTGCATTGGGTGGTCTTTTGGTGATTGGCATTTGTAAAATTGACCGAAGAAGCTCTCCTTGGGTGTACGAACATGGAAGATTGAATTGTTGCATAGAAAGCACAGAAGGAATGCTTCTCAAATACATTATCTGTTACTGCCATACCTTCAAAGACTTCATGGCGGTGGAAGATGCCAGAAATGACTCAGTCGCTGCTTTTTGGAGTCTAGGGGTTACAAGAACTCGGGACTGTAGCCCTTCTACAATTCTCCTAATTCCCCTGGTTTAATGAAAGCAATTTGGATCTAATTTTTCACGCTTTTTTAAGATAGCCCCATTGATTCTTCAAGTCTTGGTGAAATAATTGCTATAAACTTGTGAGTTCCAGCACCCCCTAGTAGCGTCTGCTTTCTGCTGGGTTTGGTTGTATCACCTTTGATAGATCACGCTCACAATCAAAGTAAAACCATTTGGATGACCGGACGCAAAGGTCTTTCTTATTCCCGGTTTTCGATTCTAACAATGCGACACCTTGGAAACTCTCTGTTCTGCGAATATTCCACCTGCTCAGGCCCATTCAAACAAATCCCCCCCCTCGATGCGTGGAATATGTACCTGTCTTCTTGCCATCCTAAGACGCTCACCTCTTGTTACATACCTGGAATCCCATTCAAGTTGATCAACTACCCCCATCCCCGGATCTTTCCAACTCAACGGCTTAACCTCCCCTCCACTGCCCCTATAATCTTCTTCGGCCTTCGCGAAATGCTCTAAGTAAACCACAACCATGTCCTCGATTGCATTCGTCATGCTGAAATCCGATTTGTTGTAGACATCATGTGGAAGACGCTTGAGAGACTCGGGATTCGGATCGACTTCGAAGGGTATGGTTGCATTGCCAATCTTAATAATGATTTTCGGGGTCGTTCGGGGTTGGTCAAGTTTTGCTAATGCTGCGAAAAACATATAGAAGCTTACTGCAGTGAGCCAGAGCGGATGTCGAAATAAATCGGTGGAGTCGGCAGGGGGGGCGCAGTCTTCTCGATCTGGGGTTGGTTGGAAGAACAGGGTCACCGTCTCGAGGTTTCGGATACGTAGGAAGTAGTCGTACTTGGTGCGACCGACACGGGCGATACAATATTGTCGACCGGCACCAAAGACATCATTCGCAAAGTGCGAGAATTGCCGCGTAGAAATCCTCAGGTCGTTTGTCACAAGTATATGTGGTAAAATCTCCCACTGTACATGCTTTATTGTCTCGAAGAGTCCTGGGTTCGGCAATAGATTGTGTGGTAGCCAGTAGAAACCATTGTAATTCTCCAACTGGAAGACATCTCTGGCAGGATCGAAACACCACCAGGTCGTGATTTCCCTCTCTGCACCATTGATTTCCTTAACACGGCTTTGTTGATCAAACCGAGTGATATCTCGAATGGCCAGCTTGTAGAACTTCAACGTTTCCCGTCGAGACTCTCGGTTAACGTGGAGAGTTACAGGGTAGTATTCTTCGTAGAGTCGTTTGAGGATGGACGGGTCATCTGTCTTGGGGAGAGATTTGATTTTGGTGGGTTGGAGGCGGAGGGTTCGTGGTGGCAGAAACGACAAACGAAAAATCTCGAGGCGAATTTCTAGTGGGAGATCTGGGAGGTAATGGAAGGCGATGAGGGGTCTGGTTTCCGTATCGTTTGGCAACGCTGGGTAAGGAGATTCCATTGCGCCTTGCAAAGAGAGGGGAGGTGGTATGGTTGTTGGCATGCTGAAATCTGGGTTGGGGGTGGGGTTGGGGAGCCTGAGGTGGTTGAGAAGGAACCGGCTGACCGCAATGAGTAAATTTTGTGCCTGCAAAGATTATGACGTAAAATGGACTGCGATGAAATGGAAAACATCCGCAGAGAGAGTTGCGCTAGACATCAAAAGCAATTTTAAATAGTTTTAATTTGTACTTGCTCGTCTTGCAAGTTTTCTAGGGCAATGGATGTAAATTATCCAAAACACTTCACAAATTATCAACTTCAACTTGCCAGGGCTAAATTTTGAGGCGCAGATACGGTAGGTTTTGTTTTCTTTTTGATACTTTGAAGAATAGAAAAGAGTTACGAAAAGAAGTTGCATGTTTGGACTTGATGTTCACACGCAACTAATGATTAGTTAGCGACCAACAATATTTCGTCTATAGGATAAAAATCATAACACCTGGTAGTCACATCAAAGAGCAAGCATTAACAATGACAACTTGAGCTGACTGTGACTCTACAACCTTGAATTGTTCCATGACTATTTTTTCATGAAAGTGTAACTGAATTCTGGCTGGCTTATTGTTATCTGTTCAAGCTGAAAGTACATAGGCGGCAGAAAGCATCAGGGTTGTGACAATGCATTCAACACCAGAGCAACAATGACAATCGAATGCTTAAATCAAGGCCCTCCTTCGCGTTGTTGTCCACCCGCACCTTGCCACCGACACCGAGTTCACCACACAGCTCTATTTCTTTTCCTTCCGCCAGTCGAAGTGGACATGGCCATTCCATTGGAGGAAATGCTTTAGGAATCCCCATCTCAGCATCCTTCCAGACCAATTGAGGACCAAGCCTTTGTGTTGCAGTTTCCCAATAAATTGAATCTTTGTCCCGGTGGTGACGAAAGAGTCGCAGCAGATGTATAATAACACGTCTAATCTCAAGCCACTCACTGCTACAGATACGATGGACAACAGCGACATCACTAAGACCTGCAGCCCGCAAGCTTTGCTGGAGGTTGTTTCCTAGAGCTTGAATCTCCAAAGGAAAAAGAGCACCCTTTCTCTTGATTGTGATCGTTGGCAACCTTGGATAAAACACAGCTGCAGTATATAGAGCGCATTTCCAAACATTGAATTTAGCTGTCGCATCTTCGGAGGTATCTTTATCGATGAGGATAACATTCTTCAAGCTTGGGAGTGCTGGGAGCATGGTAGATTCGATGTCGAGCTCTCCATTGTCCATGACAGACTCGTAATATTCAGCTTGACTTTGCCAGTTCTCCTCGATCTGGATCGTTTGGATGTGCTTCTCAACACCGACATTGAGTTTCGAAAAGTGGTGGAACCAATGGTGGAAATTCTTCTTTACGTTGAAGACGTCTTTGGTCGGATCGAAGCAGAGGAAGTATCGAAGGTATGGTTCAGTGTTTCGGTGGGGACCAAATTCGTATGCCGTTTCAGTCGGGATCTGGAAGAATTTTCTGTCGTCGGACCAGATAGCTTGAACTGCTAGCTTGTAGAATCGTAAGGTTTCATGCCGACTCTCCTGATTGATATGAAGGGTGACAGGATGTGCAGGTCTTGGTGAAGGGTGCTCGTCGATGATACCGTCTTCTTCGCCGTGGAAGGGTGGCACAATAGGAGGTTGGATATCGATGACTCGGGGGCTTTCGAGAATGCAGTGGATGATTTTGAGTCGGATTTCAGCAGAGAGGTCATTGTAGTTGAGACTGGTGGCTCGCTGTTTCAAATTGATGGTCGCCATTTTGGCTGCTCAAGCACGCTGAGAATAATTAACATTAAGTACTTTGCGGTTAATTCGCCAAAGGCACATACCTAACGTCAAATTCTGGATCAGAGTCAGTTCGTGAGAACTAAACTAGTAACTGCAGGTTGCATGAAGCCACTTGCAAATGTGTGAAAGTATTCGTTTGGTGGGTTTTTGGCAATAATGGAGGACAGTCAATTGCTCTGCAGGTGGGTTGAAGGTGAACCGATAGCGATACCTGCAACAAAGTCATACTGTGTGCAGTCATTCTCCAGCCCCACTTTAAGATATAACCCTAGAGCGTCTCTATGTGGATCATAAAAAAGGCAGTAAATTTCTAGCTTGTTGTTCCCTACGCATTAAAATTCACTGTTACCCTAAAAACTTTGAAACAGATCATCTTGGTTGTTCTTAAATACCTTGGTCACTTTTTTAAATTATTCCAAAGTTCTAAAGTAATTATTTTGAACTGCTGGAGAAAGCTTGAAGAACGGGCTGCAGGTGCGTTGTTATTGCCACTTTTACTGTCCACTATCAGAAAGTGGGTGATGTTCAAGTTGGTATATGCTTAAGCGAGATGATTCTGTTTGCCATAATTAAAATGCAGTTAAACCTCTTTTTCTTTCTGTTTTGAGTGAAAAGCGAGAAGTGATAAACACATAACCCACAATGAAGAAAGGGTAACCAGAAAAAAAGTTATGGCACTAAGGGAAAAATCGTTTCCTGGAAGAGACTCAGCGTCTCTGTATAATTGTTGACTGGCTTGTGCCATGAAAACTCAAGGGGATAAGTTCCAGCTCTGGTGTGTTGGGACGAGGTCCTTCTAGACGCTGGGAGATACCCCTTTCATCTTCGAGACTGGCTGTTCCATGTCATGCTTGGACTCTTTGACAAATTCAGCAACACATTAATATAAAAAGGGTGATCACCACCACCACCAAGATTTCTCACAAACGGACTGTCTTCTGTGATTGATACGTCACTTCGTCACTTCTGAGAATCTCCATCCGCTGCTGTTTGCTTCGCCTACTGGCTCCACGAAACAAAGCTCTGTCAAGAGGCAAGTCACCACTTCCATACCTAAATGACTTGCTGCTTGTACCAATCTTTTCTTAGCAGAATAAACTTTCGCCAACTGTGTTTTCCACCTCACAATACGAAGATGGCCATCATTGAGGTCATTCCAGGCCTCGAGGTCGCAATCCTTGTCAAAAATACCCCTGCCAAGGAATACGAGAATATCGAGGACGAGGAAAGCGACTTTAAGACAAACAAGGACAGCCCAACCAAACAAGTTACGCGATACATCGAATCCCTCACGAATAAAGAATTCCAAATCTGCATCAAGGCCAAAAGAGACTATCGATTCAGTCATGACGCTCTCAGGATCGATTTCACAGCTGACGGAGTTCCCATGGCTTTCTTCGAAGTTCTTTGGAAGCCGGACCGCCCGCAAAATACCACTCTCGTTGTGAAAGGGGTGCCAGTAGGGGACTGGGCTAGAGGCCATGGTGGTCGCAAAGCATTCAAGTTCACAAAAATTGACACCGGTAAAGCTCCTCAATTTGGTTGTCATATTTCAACAAGAAAAAAAGAACTAACTTAAATCCACAGTATCCGATACTACAGCATCACACAAAACCACAGAGGAGGAAACCCTTTTAAGAAAAATGGGCCAGATCAGTGTCGAAGTTTACGAGGCAAGACGTGAAAGAAACGTCCCCATATCAACAAACTTCGAAAATGCTATGCTCAACGCCCCAAGCTTGATGCATGAGAAGGACATGAAAGGCGACGAGAAATCCCATGGTGTCTCGTACTACAACCCTCTCGTTCAAAAATGCTATCCAACGCTAACTAACCCAGGCTCGGTACTGTAAGGCCCACTGGAAAGAAAATGCGAAGAAGGGGCGACTATGCAAGGAGAGTAACCGATAAGATGTCTCCGATGGCTGTTTATATCTTCAAATATCGATCCAAAGGTAAGCCACTCTTCACCAAACAGCCCGTGACAAGTACGAGTTTCTGACCAATGAATCACACAGAACGTCTTCAGCAGCTCCAAATCCTTCCTCGCGATCCCGAATACAATGGCACCCATGGTCTCAACGCATTGAAGGTATGTGCCCCCACCCTCAAATTCTTCATGGTCTCTATGAATCCTTTTGCAATTAGCACTACAGTTCGCTAATGTCAAAAAAAAATAGAAAGAAAAGGCCCCTGGTTTCCCACGAGCACGAGGCATCAAGCACGAAGGATCTGAACCAGCAACATCACTGCAAAGTTTCAACATGTCGGACATTGAAGTTATTGACCTGGTCGATGACTAGAGTCCCAGCCCTTGGCATCAGAGTTTGAGCAGTGTATCAAGGGAAATGTTAACCCCAGGCTGTGTTTAATTACTTTCTTCTTATTCCAGAGCTTGGTGAGGAGATTTGTTCTATGGGAAGAATCCTTTAGTTTTGATAAGTTGGCGTTTTGGCAAAAAGTGGAATAGTAGGTATCTAGCACAGAATGTCACATCCCCCTTTCATAAGAGTGTAAGTCGTAAAGTACATGGCACCTGTTTTCTATCTTTCGATATTTTCTATTATGGAAGGTTTTCATTTCCTGGGTTTGCTGCGACCAGCATAGCTTCTGATATGCTCTATTTACGAACGGTAATGTTAGCCAACAGCGTTGAATTGTTAAAAGGGTTGCTAGGTTATGTTAGCAGAGACAGGATGGAATAAATGTGTTAATTGAGTAAGCTTCTGGGCTTCTTGCATGACGGAATTCAGAGAGTTTGAAGATCTGTGGAATTGTTTGCGTGTTATTTATCAATGATCTTCAAGAATGGCAGCAATAAACAAGTAGATTGAATTCAAGACAGAACTTGTTATATTGATGATCGATACATGAATCTTGACACTCCTCCCAGAAGAAAACTATCTCGTTGTAGACAATAAATACATCAGATTCGCACATGCCCAACATATTTAGTGAGGGTAGTTTCAGGCAGTAGACTGAAATACTGAAGCGGATCAACAAGTTTGACCCCCATGGCTTAGAACGATAAAGTTTGACTGTCCCAAAGCATGTAGGGTAGAATGTTTACCACAACGAGCTATTTACTGCTGCTTCTTTTGTCCCCTAGATAGATTCAAGACTTTCTGGTTACAAGCAAGCTACTTTTTCCCAGCACTGTTAAAAACTGTTGTGAAGATTCAATACAGTATTTTCACTTTCGTCAGTCTTGCATTTTACAACATTACATATTATAAGCACCTTCTTATAAAGGAAAGTGTTTATGCTGGGGCGGTCGAAGATAGTGTTAAACCCCGAACTTTAAGCGATAACCGGAGATACCCCTTTTGACAATCGCCGAACAGGGGCTGAGGTCGCAGCCTCGCACTTAACAACTCCACACCTCGACAACAAACGCAGCAACTCGCAATAAACCTGCTGGGTGCTGGTCAAGATTTACTCGGAGGTTGGATTCTTCGTTATCGATCCTTGCATCACCCTATCTAAGAAAAGGCGCCAGCCTACCAGGTTCACGGAAGACGAGGCTAAACCCCCTCAGTAGGTAATGTTGTTGGATGATATCACACAGATTTCTTGTGCTAATTCCCCCAGCTTCTTCTCACCAACCCCGCGTTTCTGCGATAATATTCCCCGAGAAATCACGCCTTCTTCTAGTACGAATACGACCAGGATGGCCATCATCGAAGGAGTTCCAGGCATCGAGGTTGGGATCCGCGTTAAGAACGAGCCGGCACATGAATATGAAGACAGAGACGACCAGGCCGAAGATGATGCTAAGAATAAATCTGGCTCGACGAAGCAAATCACCCGGTATATCGAATCTATAACCGATGAAGAATTTCAACTCTCCTTGTCAGTCCATCCTCAAATCCGCGGCTCCGCAGCGCCTCTCCTCTTCTACGTCTATATTGATGGCGTGGCATGCTTCGGGAAAAGCTACGAGGGAGGGAAGTGGAACTATATCGTGCAAGGAAAAAGAGTTGGCGAATGGAGCACCGGGGAGGGAGGTTATCAGGCATTCAAGTTCTCTCGAATCGAAACTAGTAAGTCCACAACTCTTCTTTGAGTAATAGTCTAATTTCATGGCACAACAGGCTCCGAGGAGAAATACAGGGGAAATTTTAAAGACGACACCAAAGCATTAAACGGCATCGGTGCCGTAAGGGTCGAAGTTCACCACGCCCAGAAGGGAAGTGGAAAACGAATAGGCAACCCCAGAGACAAGACAAGTCTTCAAGCACCTAATGTTGTTCACGAAAAGGCTATGAAGGGGGAAGCAAAATCGCATGGGGTTTCGTAAGATTGAGATCACTCCCAGTATTCCAGGGAACTAATTAAAGTCAATAGGTTCGGAGACTTCAAGCCTACGGGCAAAACCTTGTCATCATCGTGTAAGGTCTTGGGAGACAAGAAGTCCCCTATGGCTGTTTTTGTTTTCAAATATCGATCTAAAGGTATGTCTTCGTCTAGATTTGGGCCTTGTCCCTCACTTACATCTTGTTAGCTTCCTTGAAGAAGCTGCTCGTCATCCGAGGGGCACCTGAGCAAGATGTCTTCGAAGGGCTTGGTAACGAGGAGAGAATGAAAGCGGAGCGTTATATTCAAGAACTGAAAGTAAGTAACTTCACGGATTCTTTTTTTTCCAGTGGTCAAGTGCGCCCTTTTAAACACCATACCCTGAGAATGTTGGATTGCTGAATTGCGCATATATGCTCGAGAACTATTTACTGACTGGATTCTGTTAGAACAAAAGTGCCCAAAATTCTGCCCACCGAAAAGGCGTCAAGCGCGAGCGCACCGATTGCGACCATAGCCACGAATCACGGAAGAAATCCAAGAAGCCGGATGTAGAAATCGAAATGGTCGACTTAACTGATGACTAAAAATCATCTGACTATAGATGAGTGCTACCATTGTGTCGCAAGTGGTGGATTCCGCCACAAGGCATCATTGATATTTGAGGGTTTGGCGTTGTGGATTCGGCTTGCTCAATATACCCCCTTGTTTTTATGGAGCCTGGAGTTTTGCGACGTCGAGGCGGGTTAAATCATTCTGTACCCAAGGGCTCAATGGAAGCTGAGTGGTTTCTTCAAATTCGTTTATTTAATATGAGTATTATTGTTTTCGGAACTTCCGATGCCTCTACAGCATGCACTCTAATAAATAAATCCTGGTGGTAGTGGTGGTCTTCTCGTAATAGAGATTGAAAGAGGCAGCTCAAGGATTGTACTTGCCTACCTGGCTCTCCTTATTCTAACCTTATAGGGTAATTCAAGTAATTATCCTGAAGATATAGAACCATTGCCAAGTTCTACTAGGATGCTAGAACAATAAGCTATTTGCCGCCGCTTTCAACGTCCGTTTTGAGGTGGGATTTACTTCAGAAGGCAAGTGCGAGGGATGGGGTAATCGCTCGGTCCACCCTCACCCAATCCGCGATTATATGCAAAGCCTAAGAATGAGCCTTCCTCCGCTTCAACTCCACCCGCTCCTTCCTTCCTTCCTTCCTTGCCCACCTAGATAACCTTCGACAAGTTTAATTTACATACACGCTTTCTGTAAGACGGCTGTTCTCAGGCTTCTCTCTAAGAGAGTAGGTTAAACCTCTTAGTAGAGTTTGAAAGAAAGAGTATGTACCTCGCAGTTCAAGTTCTTCAAACGCCTTGCCAATTAGTTGTTCTAAAACATTTAAGTCAAAAACTTAAGTTGTTCTCCAAGTCTTTGAAATTTTTGGTTTAAATACCACTAGATGTTGAAAGGTAGGTTGGCAGGGGCGAACCTGACTGCCACTTCCAATGTCCATCGCTGGAAAAGCTCAACAAAAAGTCCAGTATTCAGGTGTCCAGGACGCCCTAGCAATGGCATTCGAGGCCGGCCTACAGGGCGAGTGCTCTTTGTCTATAAACACAACCAGCTTAAACTATTTTCCAAAAGATATCCATGGAAATATTCTGGCCATCTCCCGACAAAAAGAGGTTCTTTTCATCAATAAATCTGCCTCACTAAATGTGTCAATGAGCACTTACTACAATCACGACGACAGCTTCCATTCACAGAAGCCCCCTTCGAAGGTTGTTCACGTATTTCGGTCTCCATAAATAGCCAGTGATGCTCTTTTTTATTTCCTTCCCCTGTTTCCAGGCAATCCCAAGCAAATACGAACCCCATTCTCACATAAAAAATGGACACAGACGACTTATCCCCAATATTTTGCTACTTACCCTCGGGTCCTTCATTTATCCTCCGCAAAAAATTCATGAGCCGTTACATGTTCCACATAGCTGCCTTCCACCAACTAGCACAGTCCAAAAAATCTGCTTCTTCCTCCCAAACGTCCGAGATTGATGACCTCGAAATTCTCCGAAACTTCCCACTGTTGAGAAAACATTGGCTCGGAGTTCTTCGCGAGTTCCACTCGGAAACATTTTCTTGTAAAGACAAGAAACTGCTTTCGGATTTTCATCGTGCGATGATACAAGATCTTGACTCCAGCTGGGACGGGTCTAAGCATGACATGTCTTATCCTGAACGCCGTAGAGCGAGCGATGTTTCCGAGGCAGAACAACGGCTGGAGGCAGTAAAGCTTGTTCTAGAAATTCGTTTTGAAGACGCGATTGGTCCTGAAGAGCAACACGTCCGTAACAACCTACCTCAAGAATTGCGCAACCCCTGGCAGGCTGTCCAGGAAATGTGCAGCTTGTTACTCGAAGCGAACGTGGGATTTGAAGAAAGTAGATCAATCATGGAGGCCACGCTGACGGAGATCGCAAAGGACCACACTCGTTGGTTGGGGAGATTTGCCAAGAGTGGCGATGAGACTTCCAGGAAAAAAACGAGAAGGTAACACAACAGTCTCTAGTAAACTC
Source organism: Hymenoscyphus infarciens (assembly GCA_001414345.1). Taxonomy (NCBI): domain Eukaryota; kingdom Fungi; phylum Ascomycota; class Leotiomycetes; order Helotiales; family Helotiaceae; genus Hymenoscyphus; species Hymenoscyphus infarciens. Next base: position 106,111 of record LLCB01000138.1, read on the forward strand.
CTCATCCAACGAGCCTAATAACTGGGCCTTTGGGGATCTAAATGCTCACAGTTCAAACTGGAAGGGTCCGTGGTTGGGTTTTTGTATTTTAATCGCCAGACTTTTGCTTTTATTCGTTGATTAATATACTTTCGTTGTATTTTTGATTACTGCTAAGCAAGCCAGTCCCAAATTAACTTCTCTTTGTCCGTGCATTACTTCCAACACAACCAACACCATTTAGACAACTGGTAGGAATCGTCTTGATGTGCCTTGTAGTATATTAAACACAAAGAAATAAAACGTCTTCTCAGTTGTTGCAGGAAGGACATGCGACCACACTAGTGGCTGACCTGTATGTATTCCAGGCTCCTGCCAGCCTTTACTCTTCAGACGTTTATTACCACACTACATAAGTGATTACTTTCACGTATTTCAATGAGCCCAGCCATAAGCCCTTGATCTGTGATCCAGTCCCTTATGCTCCATCAGTTCTGACTCCAGATTTCTGGTATATCAGCTATTCCAATCACTCAACTGGGTTTCCATTCACAACAAACCATGTATCCATCACATTCACACCTTCCAAAATTCTATAAATACTCAAATTTTCCCCCTTCATTTTTTCAAGTCTACAAATTAAACTTACAACAACTATCCTAAATTACAAAACTTACGCCTTTGCACAATCTTTACACAGAAGGATAACACCAAGTTTCCGAAACTGCTTCGACATGGATCTCTTCCAGCTTGATACAATTGATTTCGAAAGCCTCTTAAGTATCTATAGGTTTAACATCGCCGTGTTGAACAGGCTGCACTCCATGGACTTTTCCGGAAACCACTATATATCAACACGTCCCTATTCACCCAAAGGCTACTGGGAGATTATTTCTGCCTTCCCTGAAGCCATAAATCATTGGAACAGTTTCCTCGAATACTTAGGACGAGCCAAACACTACTTAATGACAACTACGGTGATCCCAGAAGGCGTGGAGTACCATAAACTTTGGCATGGCCTTGATTGTGCAATGAAAAATGCCGTTGCTCAGAATTTCGAAAGCATAGGTAGTAATCGCAAAGACCACTGGGCTCGGGAACTTTCCCGTATACAACAACGTCGCGAGGTTCTCGAAATGCTCGGAAGAATTCACCTTGATGAGCTACCGGGCGATCGATCAACTATCGATGGACTCACCTCATTGACCGACATAAATACCGAAATATGGCATCTTTTCATGATGATGGATAGGATTGTGCCGGATATGGGTAAACTACAGAGACTCAGAGTGGTGTACGCTTCGCTCGATGATATCAAACAAGATTATTATCATGATCGACCAAACATTAATAGGCTTCCTCCAGAAACGCTTCGTGCACTCATCAATACCTATATGTTTCACATCTCCGTCTTGCATATTTTGCATGATCCAGCAAGCGCAAAGCATACAAATTCCAAACGTAAGTCTGGCTGGGACATTGTCGAGGAATACCCAGATGCTCAAGAGTCATGGAACGATCTGCTGTGCAGAGTCTTGACGCACAATTCCCAACCCACAACAAAGGACCAAGCGGATCGCCACAGCATCTGGAAGCAGCTTGACAACGCAAAGCGGGAAAGGTATGGGCGGGAATTCACTGAACTTGGCATATGGGCAATGACATATCAAGATTGGGAGCTCACACAACGACGCATGAAAGCCTTAGATAAACTCCTCCCCAGTCATGAAATAACTGAACCCTCTGAGCCTCACGACGAATGTTTTGTCGATTTACTGATTATCCTATGGCTGTTGGGTGAAAAGTTCGTGTTCGAGAGAAAGATTCTCGTTATTGAAAAAGCTCTTCAGGCAATTCAAAACAATTATGGAGAGCGCGAGAAAAACGATCTGGGATATCGGGATTACAAGGAGAAAAAGGAGAATGACCGTAAGCAATTCATCTCAGATAATTACGGGGAAGCGTTTCCATAACCATGGGCTTCGTTGCTCACCCTCCGGCGATGTTGTGGATATCTAACTTGCGAAAGGGTTGTTCATGAGTGAAAGTTGTAGGGGGCGGCTTTGAATACTGTATGCTATTTTGCGAGATTTTTATTGCTTGTTCTGCGTTGCGTTTCTATCTCTAGCTCGGCTCATCTATAATGGTAGTGTCATTGGTAGCCTTATTAAGACATAGCCACAACTCTAGTTATATTTTTGGATTAGATTAGATTGCGTTGAAATACTATAATAAGCTAGATTTACATCCTATTCTCTAAATTGACGAAGTCTGAACTTGGTGTTATTTTTGAACAGCATCAAGAATCTTCCTATCCTAGGCAGCTTTCGTGGACCTCTCCGTGATCATGCTGGGGATCCATTCCCTAAACATTATTTCATACGATCCTTCAGTATCTTTCCCCAATTTCTCTACGACAGCTTAAAAAACAAGGAGATTAATTGAAACTATCCAACATTAAAAAGCTGATATCTCAAGTTTCCTATACAATCGCAACTAGAGCTGAGTATATCTCGTATAGTGGGGGGAATAGTTTAGAGGATGGAAGACTACGCTTCTTGTGTCCTCCCTGGACCTGATATACTGGAAGCCAATATTTGAGAGAAGCTAAGAAGCGCTCTTGGAATAAATGGCCCAATTTGGTTCCAAAACTTTACCACGTCCCTTATACTTAACTTTTGCAATTTACGATTTATAATTTGCGATTTAGTCGTTTCCGGCTTTTAGTATATACGTACGGTATTCGGAATATACTAAAAAGTCGGATTAACTAAATCGTAAAATATTACTTTCTATAAGTATAAAAGAGAATAATTTTCGATTTAAATTTCCTCTCTCTCCTTCTCTCTCTACTCTCTATATTAAGACTAGATAGTCTTAACTATAGTAACTAGCTAATTAGAGAATAGAGAGAAATAATAAGTAATATATATATAGTAGTAATATCACTCTCTTACTATTATCTTCTTACTATTATATTATATTCTTCTTATTATTTCTAGATATATAAGAGAGAGAGAGAGAAAGAGAGAGAGAGAGAAAGAGAGAGAGAGAGAAAGAGAGAGAGAGAAAGAGAGAGATAGAAGGAGAGAATTATTTACTACTTTTACTAAACTTCTCTTATCTCTACTAGGAAAAACTTTCTACTAAAATATTTACTCGCTCTCTCGCTCTCTCTCTCTCTCTCTCCTCTCTCTCTTCTATACTTTTTTATATATATAATATACTAAAGAAGGAAAGAGTAGTAAGAGAGAGAGACTAAGAAGTATTAAAGTACTGTTTTACCTCTTTTTTAATAAAGAGCTTAGATAATAATTATTAAGTTCTACTTTAGCTCTAAATACTCGACTTTTACGATTCACGATTCACGATTTACGATTTATGATTTAGTCGATTCCGACTTTTTGGTATATCTAGGACGCTCTAATATTCCAGCTTTTTTTGTATCTATACCAAATTGTAATATTCGTTTGAATTCAATGATATTATTACCAATAGATGCTAGTGAAGTTGTCTTAGAATACTCGTAAAGAGATCATCATTCTTCTATAAGAGTTTTAGTTGTTAGATGTTCTCTAATTATTACTTCGGGGTTTCTCACCTAATCAAGTGTCTATTCACGAACAGCCATTGAAACTCATTCACTTAACCCAATTTCCTTTGAATCATTGACAGAGTTCTGGTATATAAACTTGTAATTTGGTCTTACTCCTTTCTTTGCAAGATCTTTTGTTTGATTCGTAGGTCTCGCCAATGATAGTTTTCTGGACACTAATGTTGATCTGTTGGCCAAGCACGAACGCTCTTTGTCTTTACCACTACCACAAATCCAACCAAAACAAAATAGATCGTCGAATACAGTGTTGCTAAGATAGCTGTAGATAAACAAAGTCTATCATTTTCAACAAAATTTGTTCAACTCCATTGTGATCGTGTCTTTTCCAAAGTTTAAGCGGGAACTCTGACAAGTCATGTCATTCAGTTGCCCCAATCACTACCTCAAGCATGCGACTCATAGAAATCTGGCACCTACCATTCACAGACTCTAAGCTCTATAAATAACGAGAAGTTGTGCTTCGCTCTCTTTACTTCATCTTACACAACCTACACGGAAAGCGATTCCACAATTACAAAAACAAAGCTTCTACACGACAGACAAACAGCACGCATCATGGTTATTGAAAAACTTCATGGGAAGAGAATCTTCGCTCATGTCATGAGCACATATTTATTCTACATCGCCGTCTTGAATGAGATAAAAAATCCTAAAAAGGTGCAGCAGGTCCCTGAAGATATTCGCGATCCTTATTTCGACGTCGTCCAAGAGCATGAAAAGGTTCAATCATACTTCATCAACTTGCTGAACTCAGCATTGCTCGTATATGATGAACATGTCGAGGATAAAAACCTACTTTGGAAGGAGCTGGGTACGGCCAGGGCCAACGCCATCCAAACAAATTTTATTTCTCTAGGGTCATGGAAATTCGACGAGCCTGAACGTATGGAAATCAGACGCTCTATCTTGGGCGGATTGCGCAACAACAGCCTTCACGTCACATTCTCCGAGCAAGATGAAGAGCCCCGAGATCTTATTTATCAGGAGGTTATCGATATTTGCACCCCCTACGGTAAATTATTTACCAGGGCGCCGTATGACGAGTCCACGTCTGCAACTCACGGAGAGCATGAGAACGGTGTTAGGGCCATCGAACGCGCAATTAATATATTGGCCGAATTCTATAAAAAAATTGGTGCCTGGTCAGACACCTCCCAAACTCCGAATACCACTTCGGTCCTAGGCGAATAACTACCCCGCTCTGGCCGCTCTGACGACAGGTAGATGGATAACGCGGTAATCACGGAGGGGTGTCTGGATGGAAAAGGGTACGAACTATTGTATTCATATTGACGCAGTGTGGTCGATAGTATTTAGAATATTGTACCACCACGATATATTGTTAGAAACCCACTTTAATATGTACTATTTATACTATTTAAATGCTACGATATCTAATAATATTATCCTTTATATTATTGGTATTTTAATCGATATTGTAATAATATCGTGGTGTTGCTAAGCTATAATATTTAAGCTTTTTACCCCGGATTTTACTCTACTTCTTTTCAGCCTTTTATTTTAGCTTTATATAGTATAACGTATAATATAAAAAATATACAGCTGAATAGCTAGAATTATAGATCTATTTAAATAGAGTATTTTAAAAAAAGAATTATATAAATAGCTCTTAAATTAACCTAAATATTATAAGGTTAAAAAGGTAGCCTGTGCGAGATGAAAACATGTCTAGAAATCTCTTAACACCAAGTACTAATTAACGACAACGTTAGATTACTAGCTAGAATATAATAAACTAGTGTATTGAATTCTATTAAGTTTTACCCTTTAATTATAGGTAAATATTAACTAAATCGATGAATAAAAATTATTTTAGTCTAATAAGTAAGTGATAAAAGAGTATATAGAAAAAGTGTAAATAGCCTCATTTTGAGAAAAAGTGGGTTTTAGCGCTTACGAGTTATTAAAAGATATACTGTATAATATCACGATATTACGATCGTATTATAACGTATTTAGATACGTACTACTAGGATATTATAATAATATATTAATCTAAAATACTGTAGTATTTTATCACGATAATACTATCGACCACACTGTATTGACGAACTTTGCTGTTACTCTTCTCGCCTGACTTTTCAAATTTGATTATATAACGAAACTTGGGTTGGCTCTGACCTAAGTTTCCGGAGGCTCGAAGTTTAGTTACTATTTGTTATTATCCTTGGTTGAAAGTCTCCAAAAATATAAGCACTATTACCTTTCATTTCAAACATCCTATTAGTGCCCAAAAACACTCTGTCACGTTTCTGAACAAAATTCAAAACGCCTAGCCACATTAGAACACTTGAGTGAGAGTTCCTTGCTATTAGTTGATGCTTTTAATTAAAGAAATACTTAGCGAATCTGATTCACACTAATTAAGCTTAAACATTAGATTTTAGTTTAAAACTACTCTAAATAAGAGTATAGTAAGTTGCGAGTTATGCTTCCCTTTTAACGATTTTTTTTAAACTATACGTTTTTAGAAAAATTCTTATTTCCTAGACACTCTTTCCCTCTTTACTTAATAATAACGTAAGTTATTATATCTTTAAGAATAGCTAATAAGAGCTCTATACCTCCTTTCTTACTCTATAAATCTTTTAAGAAGAAAACAAATACTTTTATATATATTTAAATTTTTATAAGGTCTTAGTAGAACTTTATAAGAGTATAAAAATCTTTCTTATAAAAGAGCAATTTACTATAATAAAGTTTATTCTTATTATACTTACTTAGATATAGTAATAAAGAGAGAGGAGGTATAAGAATATATAGTAGTTCTTTCTAGCTAGGTCTTATAACTTAAAGAGTACTTTAGTTGTCTGTTTTTAAGAAGAGAAGAAAATTTTTAAAAACATATAGTTTATAAAATATCGTTAAAAGACAAGCTTAACTCGTAACTTACTATAGTTTCAAACTAGACTACTAATTACGTCTATACGTAGAATATAAGAATAGCTAAATAGATAACTCTCTTATTCTTCTCTTAATAACACTTTCTCCTACTAAATATAAATCCGACTCTTATACTCTCTCTATCTCGTACTTTTCTTATTTTTTTATATCTATAAATCTCTAACTTTAAACTTTTCTCTCTTACTATTGAAGTTCTCTCTACTCTCGAACTCCTTTCTATCTCTACTTCTAGCTTTTCTACTCTTTATAAATAAGATACTATTATCTCTCTTCTATATAATAGATATAAATAGGTTAAGCTATAGTTTATAAGATTTTGATTATAAATTAACTAAGAGCTCGCTTCTAAGAATATTTAAAGAGTTATTTACTTTTACTTAGTTACTTTTTCTCTCTTACTATTTCTGTCTTACTTTCTTTTTCTCTTATATTCTATACTATCTTACTAAACCTAAGTACTAAGTACTAATACCACTCCACTTAATCTAAATAAATAAAGAAATAAATAACTAAAGAAGAACAAAAAATAAATAATAAAAACAAGCTAAAAAAAAGAGAAGATTAGAATTCTATAACTATCTACTCTACTCTTTTAAATACTTAATCTAACTTTTCTAGTACCTTCTAATCTGTTTTAAAAAGGCTTCTAGCTAGAGTATATATACTCTATATAATCTCTTACTTCTTTCTTCCTCTTCTACTATTATATTATTCTACTACTAAAATTAATTACGTAGAAAAAATATAGCGAAGAGTAGTAGTATAAAAGCAACCTATAAAACTCTAATATCTTATACCTATATTCTATACTCTCACAAAAGCCTTTCAAAGTATCTAATAAACCTAACAAACCTCCTTATAAGTAAAAAAAAAAAAAAAAAAAAAAGTAGTAGCTTTGTCTACTTATATCTATATCTATATCTATATCTATTCCCTACCCTCTACCTCCACCTACTAGGGCGTCCTATATATACCAAAAGTCGGAAACGACGACTAAATCGTAAATCGTAAATCGTAAATTATAAAAGTTAATAGATATAGTAAATCTTAAATTATATTATCCTATTCTCTTGCTCTCTTGCTCTCTTACTCTCTTACTCTCTTGCTCTCTTACTCTCTTGCTCTCTTACTCTCTTACTCTCTTACTCTTCTATCTTATTCTTCTACCTAGGTATATATTACGTATACTAAGAGAGTATAAGAGAGAGTAGGAGAAGAATAAGAGTAAGGTAAGGGGGTAAGTAAAGTAGAGAGTAGGAGGTAGTAAACATTCTAGGGGAAGGTTTTTCCTAGCGTAGGTAAGAGGAGTTTAAAGTAAACATTCCCCCTACTCTTTCCCTCTTCCCCTCTTCCCTCTTCCCCTCTTCCCTCTTCCCCTCTTCCCTCTTCCCCTCTCCCCTCTTCTCTCTTCCTCTCTTTCTCTCTTATTTATTTAAAAATAATAGAAAGAATATAAGATAAGATTTAGGTAATAGAGATAGAGAATAAGGAGGCAATATTACTACTATATATATAATACTCGTCTTCCTTCTCTATCCTCTATTTAGTTACTATAGTTAAGACTATCTATAGTGTCTAGTCTAGAGGAGGGGAGGGGTAAAGGAGGGAGAGAGAACTTAAATTTAAAAAATATATATTTATACTTATAAAAAGTAATACTTTATAATTTACGATTTGCGATTTACGATTTAGTCGTTTCCGACTTTTGGTACATACAGGATGCCGTACCTACCTAAAAAAACAAAAAAAAAACTATTCCACAAAACAACCAAGAGAGTACCCGCCACTCTCAACACCCCCACGACCCACGATTATGGAAGAGGAACTCAGACCCCGAGATCTTCAAAGATGAACTGTGAGTATAGTATAGTATATAATACCTCCCCTTCACCACTAAGGACTACAACCACAACCACCTTCACCACCGCGGACCACAAACACCGTCCCCTCTACATATTAGAGCTAAGCACTTCTACTCTTCACCTACTTAGTATCTTCACCACCCTCGTCGGCCCAGTCCCCGTGTCGATTCTCAGCATCCCAAGCTCGGTCCTCACTTCTAATTCTCTGGAAACCCCTTTCGGAGAAATGATGAGCTTTGTTTGTTCCCTGATTCTCTGACCGAGGCTCGAACAATTAGAAAAACCAATCTTCCGACCCAATATTTTTCATTTCTCCGGAGAGGTTTGGGAGAATGGCAAAACCTCATTCTTAGCTCTCCGAAACCTGCCCGCAGAATGCTTTCAAATCAATACCTCAAACTATCCCAACCATTTCGCACAACCCTCCCTCCCCCTCTAAACTCATCTCCTCTCCCAACTTTCCTAACAAAACAAAGCTCACATCAAGGTCATATCAAGAAACCAAAATGAATAGTCACACACAATTGTATTTTTTACATAAAATCCTACATCATACAAACCCATGTATCAAGAACCCATCTCCGCGTGTTTCCCCACGCACAAGAGAGGTTAGATACCACACTTCTCAGCACCGTTTTTAGTCTTCATCCCCCAAATCTCCCTCCAATGCAGCTGCACAAACTCCTTCTAGAAACTCCCTCGGGTTTGACAAACTCCAGAAACAAGCAAGTCCATAAAACACCCCAGTGAACCCCTCGAAGAGCCACTCAACACCATAAACACCCCTCCCATAAATCAAAGCACAAAAAAGCAAAGTTGAAAAATCAAAAGCAAGAAAAGGAAAAGCAAAAACACGCCACCCCCACCACCACCACCTCCACCCCACCCCCATGATCCCCAGCGAACCTCAACACCCCCTCATCTAAAACAAAAGATCAAGCAAATCCTGAGTATATCCTCCTCCGCCACCACGTCCACTTACATCACCAGCTCCCTTAATTTCATCACCAATTGAGGTCAACGGTTGACAAAGAGTCTCGCTCAACTCCTCAACAGCATTGGCCTCAACACGCGGGGGCGCAGAAGCCGGAGTAAATCCCACCACAGCAGAAGGTGCAACAGCCGCAACATTAAGACTAGGTGTAACCTCTAAACGAGTAAAAGCGGAGGGAAGATCATCGGTGATGACCGAAAATCTGGTGGTGCTGTTGCCGTTCGCGTTTGAAAGGGCATGAGTATTGGTATTGGCAGTACCATTGGAAATGTAATTGGTAGCAGTACCGTTGGGGTTTGTATTGCCATTAGAAGCGCCGTTCGGGTTGCCGGTGGCAGTGAAATTGATAATGGCATGTCCGTTTCCATTGCTACCAATGTTGGTGACAGATTTGGTAGCAGACTTTCGTGGAGGCGAAGCCGAATACAAATCCTCCTCCTCGGGCTGTATGGCCGGAACTGACGTATTCTCCTTCTTCTCTGGGATCGAAATCGGTGCAGGCTTGTCCGTCTTCTTACCCAACACCGGAAACCCACCCTCATCCTTTCCAGCCTTAACAAAGTTCGTCGGTGCAAGAATAGTCTCAACAGCACGCTTCTTGAAACGTGAACCATCCTCATTGACCCCAACCTCGGCGAACGTATCCTTGAAAGTATATTGAGCAGGTGGAACCTGATCTTTAGCCTTAACAACAACATTAGGACCAACAACACTATGAGCAGCCGCCAAGTCCTGCCACTTCTTGACACCAGCCTCCACGTCCACCGGTCGCGGGATTGTAGATCCAGATGAAGTAGTTGGTCGAGAAGTAGCCCCATCATTCCGAATATCGCGAGTTCCACGTCCACGTCCACGTCCACGCCCACGTCCACGCCCACGTCCTCCACTGCGACCTCCCCGACCATTCCGAACCGGAGTAGGGTTAAGAGGCTCCTCCTCCTCCAACCAAGGAAGATCAAGATCCGGCATTGCCATATCCACAGCCTCCATCTCGTCCGTAAATCTGACCTGGCATTCGTCGCATCGACAGCCTCCTCCACACGTTGAACTGCAGCCGTGACCGCAAGGGAGTTGCTTTGGACATGCCGCAAGGCATCTGATTGATTCATGCGAAAAGGGGTGGCAATTGAGTCGACAAGGATGGCCGCAATCCATGATGCTTGGACATTTCTCGCGACAACCTCCTGCCAGGACGGCCCAATCCTGAGCGTCCTGGATATGAATCGTCTTCTTGTGGTTTGTGCAAGTGACTGGGAGGCCTTGATTGAGGTCGAATTGTTTGTGATCTGCCATGTACTGGATTAACGGCGACCAGAGGGGTTCGCGGCCTAGTGACGATTCATTTGTCTCCGGAGAGGCCAAAGTGAGGGCGTTTCCGAAAAGGTAAAAACCGCAACGTGCTCTTGACAATGCAACGACGACTCGGTTTTTGTTTTCGAGAAACCCAATGCTGTTCCAATTGTTGCTTCGGACCAAGGAGAGTAGAATAACATCGTTTTCCTCGCCCTGGAAACTGTCGACTGTGAAGCAATTGAAATATGAGGTCGACTGCAAGGCAGGATGCCTCTTCAACTCCTGAAGAATGGTCTTTCTTTGGCCATTATAAAACTAGATATTGTGTTAGAGTGATAAGGTTTTAAGAGGGATTGGGTAAAACATACTGTCAAAACAGTGATCTTCCCAGGAGGTACTCCATTGAGTGTAAGGTGAACATAGTGACCAACGACCATCTCAGCTTCGTCGAGATTGTATTTGCTATTATCGGCATTGACGGCTTCTGGCCAAGTATGTTGAAAGAAATAACAGTTTCTCCCACCCATACCTGGAACTGGAGGACGATTTGCAACATCCTTGACGGATTCGTGATCGTAGAGGTCCTGGTAAAATGGGTTGGGCTCAACGCACAGAAGCTTCCGGATTTCAGGAATCATTCTACGTTGCTTGTTCAACATGACATAAGGAATCTTGTTATTCACAAGACTATTATTTATGTTAGCTGCAAAGATAATGAGCGGGGTTTTTGGCGGGTTGTTACTTACCGCTCAAACATCGAGACATTCATATTATATGGTGCAGTGCCAAGAGAAGCAATATTGCAGTTGGCCTGAAGTTGTTTATGATCTCCTACAAGGATTAGTTGTTGCAGACTATCAACCATGCCGGCGATGACAGTGCCCTCAAGCGTCTCGGCTGCTTCTTCAATCAATATCGTCCTGGGGTGAAGGGCGGCAATGAGACCTCGGTACTTGGAGAGGCCAGTGGTCGTGCATCCAATCAACTTGATACCAATAGCGTTGATAAGTGAAATGTTTGCAGACCACTATATTCAAATTAGCTAGGTCCAATGGAATCATTGAGAAGATGAACCAACCTTGGCGAGACGAAGATCATCGATTGCCGCGCGATACTTTGCAAGTTGAGCTCTCAGCTCCTTCTTAATCTTGGCATCAAGCTTCTTCAACCAGTATCTGTAGACGTCGCCTCGTCTGGCTGCTTGGATGGTGTGCAAGCTTTTGTGCGATGCAAGAAGTTTCTTGACTTCTCGATCCTCCCTGCTAAGAATTAGTTTTGTGCTTTACTGCCAAGGATATTCCCCGAGGCTTTGACCCCTCTCTACAGGATTCGATGAAAAAAGGACGATGCCAAAAGGTACTTACATCCCAGAACATCTTCCATTTCTTACTCGGGCAAAACCGATCCAAGTACCTGTCAAGGCTTCCCGCTCGAGCTCTTCGCGACTCAAAGCACCAGCAGCTCCAGCAGATGCTTCCGCTTCGAGAGCTGCAAGGTGCTCTTGCTGGATCTCCCCGTCTTCGAGGACGAGATTTGGGTTGATCGGAGGGGTCCTAGGGATGCATTCCAATGTATCGACAGGCAACCCTGGAGAGAAATGTCAGTTGATTTTATTAAATATCAAACCGATAAAATTACTCACAATTTTCAAACGCATCCCCGCCAGTATTCTCCCCATCCCAATCGTCGTCCGAGAGGGAGTCGTGGTGTTTTTGCGAGACAATACTATGCTTCAAGAGCGTACCTATGTCTACGATATCTCGAGTCAGGGGAAACATGAGCTCTTGGATGATGGCAACAAGGTTTTTAACCTTGTTCTCCGCCAATCTTTTTGCGCCCCAGCCGCCCGCTGATTTGGCTTTTTCGTGGTTGCGTAACTCGTACATGGTACGCTTGCGGATTTGTTCATTTTCCTTACTGCTCCTACCACCGAGTCGTACGATTTCTGGCTCAAATTTGAGAACGTGATTCAGTAACTGATCCAGGGCGTGATTGGTTTGAGCAGAAACGATGATCGGTGGGTCGTCTTCCTGCCAATTGGCCAGGAGAACTTTCAAAGCACCCACAGAGACAAAGGTCTTGCCGGTACCCGGTGGTCCTTGAATGATTGAAATCTTCTTCGTCAACATGTTTTCGAGGGCTCTAATCTGCGACGAGTCCATCCCAGACTCGGGGATCTTAGGAAAATCTGCCAGGATGTCGATATGTTCTAAACTTTCTTCCAGAGTCATGTCCTCATCAACAAAACGCTGTGAGTCTACTTCGGGTAGTAACAGTGAGGCAAAGTTATAGAAAGATTGGTCAGCTACGTATTGAGGCTCAGAAACCTCAGTGTCGAGGTGAGCGAGATGTTGGGCAAGAGAGAATCTATCGATATTAATTCCGCGAACGGCAACTGTCAGGCGAACATGTCTCCGAGGAACTACTTACTTTTCCGTCATCAACTTCTGCATTGCTTCCAACATGCCACGAGAAGCTTCAAAGTAACTGCCGTGTGCTTCGATCATAACATATTCTAAAAACGCATCAGTACTGTGTCGGGTATCGTGGGGCAGGGAAGAACACTGACCGATGGCAGGGTCAAAAACAACATCTCTATCCTCCGCAAAGAAGATATCAACCTGTGGAGGGTTTTGGTCCAGACCTCCCGGGATTGGGCGAGCAGCGACGACGGCCACTTTGCAAATTGACTGAAAGTTGTCCTTTTGGGGAGATATCGCTATAAGACTACCGTGGATAAGTCGCTTGGATTGCTCCCACCTAATTCGTTTGCCAGCACGCTCGTTCGAAAATTCAACACGGAATGCTGCTCCCATCGAGCTCAGCTGAATACCTTTGATCGTAACCTAGAATGATTGGTCAGAATAGTAGATCAGGGACAGTGCAACGTGACATGTTGTGGGTTGGGACTTACATGCGTATATATGGAAGTAGTCTGATCCTCCATCATGGAAGGCTTGAGTTTGTACGACATGACTGCGTTACGCAGGGGAGCAATTGCATCTTCCCGAAGGATTTTGTAGTGGGCAGATACGTAGTCGAGCTTGGATGGCCAAGGACCGTCAATGATGTTGTGTGGCAGGTCAGGGTGGGAGTATTCTGGCTCGCGTTGGTAATCGTTCCATTTGAGATCCCGGACAAAACGGCTATCTGGGCGGAGGGGGTCATGGTCACGGTTGATTTCATCCTTGGTAGGAACTTCGGGGAGATTTCGCCAGTCCTCCGGATACTCGACGTTACGCCAAGGCTTCTTAATGTGATCGTGAAGGATCTTTTCGCTGTCGTGCCAGTCGAAGGTGGTAGAATTAGACTCTGCCATAACTGCGATTCTACTACCGGTTAGCATGGAGTCGGGGGAGACGCGTGTTGAATGCCGGGTGAGCCCAAGGGAAGATTGACGGAATTTTGAATATAGGCACAGGATTCACTTACTTGAGTGGTTGGGGGGGTGTGGACAACTTCTAGAAGTCCAGAGACGATGAGAGGAGTACTATGCTATGGGCCGCCGATGTCGTGCAAGTGAAACTGTCAATGACTTTTCTATACGAAAGCCTTCAGGTCCTCGCGCTGGTTGGAAGCAGATGCGAGGGGTACCAGGCCGCCGGACCTAGACGATATCAGCAAGGCAGAGCAACAAACAAACACATGCATTGAATGGATAGAGAAACAAGCCGGAGAGATGAGGCTTAAGGAGAAGGTTCAGACTGCCACGCAAGGTATCGTGGCTCGATCTGAATTGAGGGATGGTGGTGTTGATGGCTTGCTTACCAGAAACCTAAGCTGCGAGGGAGCAAGAACCTCACCCACGGCGGCACGACCGAACCGAGAGCGATCGGGCGGCAAGAAGTGCGCAGACGCTGCGAGTGCAAAGAGGATGGATGTGCAAGACTGCAGGATCAAGTAAATAGAAAGAGGTTGAGATTGAGGTTTCGAGTCGAGGTACGAATTGCAATGCAACTGGTATCGTGAGGTCGAGGTCGGGTGGTGTAGAGAGGAGCCGGTGGTTCCTGCCCCAAAGGGGAAAGTCTAAAGAGAAAGAGCGTGCCCACCCACAGCCGCCGCCTGATTGGTCAATGGCCAGCACCAACCAGGGCAGCTGCAACTTGAAATGGAGAAACGGACAGTGCAACACAGTGCAAGCCGATTATGTGTGCAAGCTCGACACCCTCAACAATGACTATGGCTGGCGATTGCGCGCTATTGCTATTGCTATTGCTATTGCTATTGCTATTCGCCGTCTTTCGTTGCGCTGGCAGATTGTTTGAGCATCGAGAATTGGTATGCAGTTCTTTGAGGTGTTGAGGTGTATGAGAAGGAGCGAAAGTTTGACTTGAGGAAGAGATGATTGAAGAGAAGAGGGAAATCGGGGGAAAACGAGGAGAAGTATGAAGAGGAGTATGAAGAGAAGTATGAAGAGAAGTATGAAGAGATGTATGAAGAGATGTATGAAGAGAAGGAGATTATCAGCAAACATTCTGCCACCAAGAAAAGGAAAAAAGCGGGTCGTCGCATGGCTCCTTCCCATGCAATCTGCAATCTGCAATCAACCCATCCATCCCATCCACATCCAGCCTCTCCAGTGAGATGGTCAAGGTAGCGGCATCCAAATAGCCAAATAGCCAAATAGCTTACCAGCAGGTCGCCTTGCAAACGCAGACGAGGCCTCCCAGGTTCTGGCCTTCTGTCCTTGTTTCCCTTGGTGGGAGTGTTTCTATCCGCTTTGGAGAAAGAGATACCTATTGCGAGGAAGGAATGACCCTCGTCTAGGGCTGGAATGCATACATGCACACCCTTCTCCTTCTACCGCATACATGAGGCCATCTCCAGCTAGGAACTGGCATCTATGGTCGCAAGAGAGGCGTCCACGGGATGCCATTTCCAAAGTTGGGAGGCTTTGAAGTTGAACCTGGAACCC
The DNA here is from genome assembly GCA_001414345.1 of Hymenoscyphus infarciens. NCBI lineage: Eukaryota > Fungi > Ascomycota > Leotiomycetes > Helotiales > Helotiaceae > Hymenoscyphus > Hymenoscyphus infarciens. Next base: position 121,695 of record LLCB01000138.1, read on the forward strand.
ACGAGGGGGTGCAAGAGGGAAGAGGATCCTCAATCAGCATCAACTCTGCATTCAGCCTCCGGAACTCTGATGTGCTTCCATCGTGGCTTGGAGGCTATTCAGATCATAGAAAAGGCGCGTTGCAGCCAGTCTGGAGAGGATACCAGTCTTCTGAGAAGATGTGAAGGGAGGATTGAGAGTTGAGAGGAGGTTGAGGTGGTTGTTCTCATTATTTCAGTGGAACCGAAGTCGGGCCATGGATCAATAATAATCCGATTTTAGTGGATGATGGACATGTGGGGTGGATTCTTGAAGCTCTGGGCTGGGCTCTTCTGGATAGCCTCACTACATGCGAAATACATTTGCCGCACTTCCTCCTACGACCATCGGCTGTTCTTGAATTCCAGAAAATCAATTCACAAGCTGAAACCTACAGCGACAATCACCAATTTCCACAAAGAACCTACAGGAAAGCTTAACATTGGCACCATCCTCGGCAGCCAAAGGGCACTTTCTTCCGCATCCCTACCCGCCTTGGAAGATGTAAAATCCCGAGCAAACACTTCAAAAATGCCAGAATTCTCTCTAGAGGACGACGACCGAGGCAAGCTCTTTCCCCTGTCCCAAAACTCCCAACTAATTGATACAAGGGTCCAACGCCAGCTCAGACAACGAGCAAGATGAATTAATGGACGACGCCGAAGACCAAGAACAAGACCCCGACCAAGACGACAACGCCGACGGCGACGGGGAAGATGAAGACAACGAAGATGAAAACGGAGACGAAGATCAAGACGACGAAGACGATTCCCCCGACCAGCCACTTTCCCAACCCCGAAGACCCAGTCTCCCTACCACAAACGCGAGTTCAGATGGTACACCCACCACCAACACCAATGGCGCAGGTCCTACCTCACATCCTCGCCCGACTGTTACGCGCACGAGTGCCTCGCCGCGACAAGCTTCTGCGCCTGCGCAATCGCCCAAGATGCGCTATGAGGTGAGGGCTGAAGCTCTCACGGCCTCACTCTACGATATCGTGCCTACGATGGCTGCTCCGCAGAGTACCTCGATTAATGCGATTACCGCAACGCCGGACATGCGATATTGGTTTACGGGGGGCTCCGATTGTTATGTGCGGAAATACGATGGGGTTGCGACGGTTAATGGGAAGACGCTGTTGACAGTTGCGCAGAGACATCCTTTTGTGGATAGTGTCGTTAAGGCGGGGGTGTTGATGAGTTATTGGGATAACGAGGAGCCGGTTGCCAAGAATGCGGGGGAGGATCCCTCGCTGAGTCCGGTTTACTCACTGGCTGTGCATTCGCAGGCGCTGTGGATGCTGTCGGGGCTGGAATCTGGGGCGATAAATTTATATTCTGTGAGGCATGATGAGGGAAAGAGGATTGCGGCGTTGCAGAAGCATAAGTCTGCTGTTTCGGTACTTACCATAGCGCAAGATGAGAAGTCGGTTTTGAGTGGGAGTTGGGACAAGAATGTTTTTGATTGGGATCTGAATACTGGACAAGTCAAGCGGTCATTCGAAGGTAGTGGTGGTCAAATATCTGCCATTGAAGTACGTCCAGCCTCGAGTCTCCCAGTACCAGAAGAATCCGGCGAACCTATTCAAGCGAATGGAAATGGAACCTTCTCAAGCAACAACGCCGATAAACCCAACGGTCTTTCAAATGGAAACACGAATGGCGCAACGAATGGAGAAGAGGAGAATCATGGCTCACCCGCCGACTCACTATTCGGAGACAACGCCTCCTTATTCGGGGAAACAGACGGCGTCAACGCCCCCTCGGGAGGTAATTTCGGCGACGAAGACGACGAATTCTCCCGCGCCATTGAAATGGGTCTCGACAACCAAGAACCCGTCGATTCAAACGGCGACATCACAATGTCCAACGCCCCCACCGAGAGTGCTGCTGAATCTCAACCCGCGCCAGCAGTCCAACCACCAGAACCTGTTCAACCCCAAGAAACATCTATAACCACAACAATCGCACCAACAACCCAAGACGCCCTCGCAACATCTGACTCGACCTTCCTCGCTGCCTCCATAAACGGCACACTCCGCGTCTGGGATCGTCGCGTTCCAAATCCGATTGCGAAAATTCCTACAAGGACGGGGGTACCGCCGTGGTGTATGGCTGCTTGTTGGAGTCCGGATGGGAATTATATATATGCTGGTCGAAGAAATGGGACGGTGGAGGAGTTTAGTTTACATAAGGGATTGCGGGATGCGGAACGAACATTTAAATTCCCCGCGGGGAGTGGGGCGGTGAGTAGTTTGAGGGCGATGCCTAACGGGCGGCATTTGATATGGTATTTCTCCCCCCCTTTTCCCCTTTTTCTGTCCCTAAATAAACCCGGCCCATTTGTCTTCCCATTCTAGGTAGGGGGTAACCAAGAAACTATCATGGACTGACGAGAGAAAAGCGCCTCACACGACATCCTCCGACTCTACGATCTCAAGGAACAAGCTGCATTTAAACACTCCACCGTTCCCTTTCTCATTGTCCCTGGGCCACCGAGAGCGGGTGTTATCTCGGCGTTGCACATTGATCCTACTTGTAAATATATGCTTTCTGCGGCTGGGAATCGCGGGTGGGAGGGGAGTAGTACGGAGGTGCTTATTGGGTATGAGATTGGGATTCCCGCTTGAGGGGAGCGTGAGGTGTAAAGGAAGCGAGGGGAGGGGCTGGGGAGAGGACGAGGGGATGTATGTGGATGAGGCGAAGGGGGGGAGTTATTTGATCATGTATGTTTGGCGTTGGGATACCACGGGTTGGGACTTTTGCTACACTATTTGCAGTTTGTAAAAAGAAAATGCATCGAACCATCAAGTCGATTTGACTTGGAGCGGGACGGATGGGTGGACTTGAATTTTATAAGTGGATTTTAGGACCGGAATAAAGGATGGAAAATGAAAATTAAAATGAAATGCTTCTTTGAAAGCTGCCTTGGTTCCTTGGGTTTGACTGTTCTATGGGATTCAAGTCATTACGCGTGTGGCCACTGGGTATTGGACTTTTCCGATCACTTTTTGATAAATTCCATGATATAGTATAAACGCGTTTTTCTATTAGTAGGTGACCTACTAATTATCTAGAGCGTCCTAAAAGTATAAGGCTCTGTTTAGATTAAATTATTTAGAGAGGATTATTTTAGAGATTATTTAGCTCTAAAGAATCCTAGATTATTTAAAAGAATTAATAATAATCTAAACCTCTAAACATCTCTATAGATATTAATTCACCTCTATAGATATTAATTCACCTTAATAAGTATTAATTTCTCTCTCTTAAGTATCGCGTAGATAAATAATAAATTATATAGACTTAGGCTTAGACTTAGTTTAGATTAAATTATCTTAAGAATTATTTTAAAGATTATAATTTATAATATAAGCTTAAGTAATCTTTATAATATAAACACGTTAGTATATTCTAGATATTAATTTAATAATATTAATTAATCTCTTACTAAAATAAATTCTATTAAGCTTAATTTTAAATAGAATTATAATTATTAATACTTAATACTTTATATATTTATATTATAACTACTACTACTACTTACTATAGAGTAAGATAATAAAGAAGAGTAATTCTATCTATAATTACTTCTTCTCTAGAGCGTTTTATTATTATAGTTATAATTTAAAAAGTGCTATTTTAATATTAATTATCTTAAGCACTCTAGATATATAAAAGAGCTATTATAGAAAAAGAGGATATCACGTGACCTTCTTTCTCTATATATATAGTAGAGTTTTCACCTCTTAAATTTAAGCTTCTTAGAGTGTTTTTAACTTAAAAAATATATAATAGTTATAAGCCTAGTCTAGTAACTATAATACTATAATATATCCGCTATATAATAATAATATTACTTCGTATTTTAGAAAACGCTTCTCTACTAGTAGTTAGCTAGCGTATTAATACTCGACGTCGACGAGTCTTAAATAGATAAGATATAAGCTTATCTAAGTTCTTTAAAAAAGAGAATCAAGTATAAAAAGTCTAGTAACTAGCTAGCTACTAACCGACTATAATAATAATAATCTACTAGCTTACTCTTAAAAAGATTATAAAGCCTAGTAACGGCTAGCTACTCTAAGAGGTGTTTTATAACTAAACCTCCTTCGAATTTAGAAGCCTAGTACTCTATAAAGCTAGTATATAACGCTAGCTAATAGCTACTACCTCTGCGAACGCTACTCGCTTTACTATTACGCTAGAACCAGAGCTATATAAGCTAGAGTTAGAGCAAGAGATAGAAGTTAGATAAGATCGATCTTAAGAAGTAGGAATCTACTCTTAAGAATACTAGAACTACTAGTAGAATAACTATAAAGAGAAGCACTTCTAAGTATTATACTAAAGCGTAGGAATTAGAGAGCTATTAGTTAAAAGGTATTTTATAATCTAGCTTAAGCTTATAAGCCTAGAAAGCTATTATTCTTCTAAACCTAAGAGATATTTTATAGAAAAAGAGAGTATTATATAACCTCTTTTCTCTATATATATAGCAGAGTTTTCACTTTCTAATTCAAGCTTCTTAGAGCGTTTTCTACTCTTAGAAATACGTGATAAGAGCTAAGTCTATATAGTTTATAATTTATATATATAATAGTTAAATAAGATAAATTAATATCTATAAAGATATTTAAAAGTTTAGAGTATTATTAATTCTTTTAAATAATCTAGGATTATTTAGATCTAAATAATCTTAAATAATTCTAAATAATCTCTAAAATAATTCTCTATAACTAGTCTAATCTAAATAGAGCCTTAGCTCTTTTATATACTTAGAGCTCTTAAGATAGTCGATACTAAGATAGCACTTTTTAGATTATAATTATAATAATAAAAGAGTTTAGAGAAGAAGTAATTATAGATAGTAGTAGTAGTAGTAAAAGTATAAATATATAAAGTATTAAGAGTAGATAATATTAATTCTATTTAAAATTAAGTAGAATTTATTTTAGTCGAAGAGTATTTTAGATTATTAAATAATTCCTAAAATATACTAATATATTTATATTATAGAGATTATTTAAGATTATATTAGCTCTTTAGTTATTCTTATACTCTACGTATAGACGCGTTTAGTAGTCCGGTTTAAAACTACTCTTATTTAGAGTAGTTTTAGACTAAAATCTAAGTAGCTTCGAACTACGATACTACTAAGCTAGTTTAGAAGTGCTAAGATATTAAAATCTAAATTAAAGCTATTTATACTTACTCTATATATAGTAGAGGTACGCCTCCTTCTACCTCTTTATTCAATCTCTCTAGCTCTCTTATATTCTTAATAACTTCTATCTTATAGAATTCTTTCTAGTATAGCTAATTACTACTACAAATAGATATATTATACTACTTATACCAGCTCTTAGTCTAACGTAGATAAGATAGGCGCACTTCTTCTAAGAGTAATTTACTTAAAAGTTTATCTCTTTATATTCTATACTAATAATATAATCTTTTAGTAGAAGCTATATACCGAGTATAGAGATAGATAGAGTATTACTTTCAAGCATTTATAATATTACTTAAGAGGCCTTCTTTTTAAGGACTTTTTTAGTAGCTTTTAAGACTCTTTTAGTAGACTTTTTCGTACTAGGAGTAGCATTAGCCTTACGCTATTCTAGAGGAGGCATATTAATTAAAAAGAAGAATAAAAGAGTATAAAAGAGGCAGTGGAAGTAGTAGAAGTAGATAGAGGAAACTTAGCTTATATACTCGTATTATAAGCTAACTTACGCTGAAATGCCGATTTTTTTAGTAGAGCTTTTTAAACATAAGAATATAGGTAAATCATTGTTCAATTTCTATATCGCTATATACTTTAGTAGAGTTTAAAGAATGAGATAATGATTTAAATATTTAGTCGCGTCAGAGCTAGAAATATAAAGTTAGAACCGCGTTCTACTAAATTACGTAGAGTATAAGAATAACTAAAGAGATAATCTTTAAAATAATCCTTAAAATAATATACTCTAAATAGAGTCTAAAAGTCTATAAACGACTAAATTATAAATCGTAAATCTTAAATTATAAAAGTTAAGTATTTATAACTAGAATAGCTAATTATAAATTATACTAAACTATCTATTTACTCTTTTACTTCTTATCTTATTTTTCTTATATATTATATATATTAAGAGTATAGATGAGAATAGAGATAAGAGTATAGAAGAGAGAGAGTAAGAGAGTAAGAGAGTAAGTAAATATTTTAGAGGAAAGTTTCTTCTAATATAGATAAGAGAAGTTTAGCTAAAGTAGTAAATAACCTTCTCTCTCTCTCTCTCTCTTATCTATCTAGAAATAATAAAGCGAATATAATATAAGAGTTAGATAATAGATAGTAAAGAGGTAATTATAAGAGCGTAATATTACTACTATTTATATAATAGTTATTTACTCTCTCTATTTTTTAATTAGCTAGTTATTATAGTTAAGACTATCTAGTCTTAATATAAAGAAAGAGAGAGGAAAGAGAGTAAGTGAATTTGATTATTACTTCTCTTTTACTTATAAAAAGTAATATTTCACGATTTACGATTTATAATTTAGTTGTTTTTAGACTTTTATAGATTTAGAATACTATAATAAGTAATATAAAAGAGAGATAATTATATATAGCGCTTCTTTCTAGCTAGGCCTCGTCTCTTTTAGAGTACTTTTATTTTCTATCTTCTAAAGAAAATAGAGAGAAAGCCTTAATGAAAAAACGCTCGGATTAAAAAAAAAAGTGGGCAAATTCAAGCTTAACTCGCAACTCACTATATTCCTTCCTTCTAAAAAGAGGTAAAGCCTTACCCCTACCGTCATTTATTTCTCCACCGCTAACTCTCATTCCTCGTATGTTTCCCTTGCCCGTAAAGTAAGGCCTTGCTTTCTTCCTCTTCCCTTGAAATTTCTCGCTTATGCCCGATGCGGTGTTCCTTCATGTTTCTTGTCATGTGGGGGGATTATTCAGCGATCCTTTGCCACCAATTCCACGTTCTTCACATTTTTGAAGCATCAAGGACTCCTCTTTTGGATTAATCTCTCATGTCAAACGGGGTAACTGGCTGCGTATGGATTTATGGTGTTGTTTTCAGCTTGGTGGCATTTAGGTGTGAGCGATAGTGTGAGGGCTAGGGGCCAGGGGATGGTGTGAAGGGTGAGGTTCAAGGTGATTGGAAGAAGGATATTGGCTGAAATTCTGACAGGAGTTCTTCTGAGGCCTTCCTGCACTCCTTTTTGAGAGAAAGTTGAAGGCCGTGTTGTGGTTGACGGAAAGCAGTGCCTTTTGACCGGGCTTTCCCTTGTGGCATCCTTGTCCCACATCAAGGGATGTCATGCTTTCTTGATTTTTACTGAGTAGTGCTTTTGATCTGGAGGGTGTAATTAATTTGTTGTTAGGTTTGACGAAAACATCGCTTTACAGCTGCTTGGGCTTGTCCTCTTTGACATTTTATTGAACGTCAACGAATATCATCTAACGTCGCGCTCAAATCGAGTAAATGCAGTAAGTTCAGAAATCTCCTAGATTTTGAGCGTGTTGGACACTTGGGTTTTCAAACTTCATCGATCGCAGCGTTTTCAATCTCCCAGCCTACTAAACACTCCTTCCTCATCCTAGTTAGCTAGCATTCTTCTCGCCTAACTTTTTACCCCAGCCACCTTCTCCTAGTTAACTAAATCACTTAATTCTCCTGTCCTCTCCTAGCTAAAGTAGCGTCCTCAGTCTTCCTAGACCTAAGTGGCTATCTAGCTAAGAAAGGCGTTTAGCCTATAGTAGGTTAATTTATAGTAGAGTATAGGAAATTCTTAGTATTACCTTAAATCTTAAGCTATGATATTCAAGCCTTGTATTATATAAGATGCGATCATTTCTTATAGTTGCATTGCTTTTAATACTTTTAGATAGTTTAACTAAGACTACTTTTTTCTTATCCTAGTCTAGTATACGTTTCCTTTCTTACCCTTCCTTACTTTTTTGTTTCTTTTATCTTATCCTCTCTTCTTAAATCTTAGCTAGCCTCTCCTCTCCTACTAAATCTAGCTGGTGACTACAAACGCTTATATTTCAATCGTCATACGGGCCTGATTTAGAGGTGTGGGAAGCAAGTGACAAAATCCCTTCGCTTAAATCGAATACCCGGTAGGATTTCTCCCATCCCACATGAAAGTCACTCATTGGTCACTTTATTATCTCAATTCATCGTAGGAATATACCCGTAGGTTACACATTAATCCTTAACACACGTATTGTCCGCCACAAAGCTTAGTTCTGACCTTTGTCATCCCATCTGCGTTCCCCTAGGATTTCGTTCCTGTCCCGACATACTGCCACCTCACATCAGCCCCCCAAAATTCCCACGTGTGACTCAAACACTCCTTTGAACATTAAGCTTCGATTTCTGTACCAAAGGGGCGGCTGATTGTGAATAGTAAGTTCGGCAATTGGTACAACATCCTTCTGCACGAAATACGAGCTCACGAGTGTTAATCTTGATCCTTACACCTTGTACTTCAATTCCATGAAACATATCTTGACTATAAAGTAAACTTCAATTCCATAAAATCTTCAATCATCAGCTCATCCCACCATCAGCTTTTGTCTCTTTCTCGTCTATCTCCTTCTCTCCTTCACACATTCATTTACTTTCCTTAACCAACATCCAGCAAAAATCCAAGCCACCTCAAATCCTTTACCATGTCTTTCACACTCAAAACCTCCATCATTCTCATCTTCGCCGCCTTCCAAGCAGCAACAGCCCTCGACCCCAACTGCGCACCAGGCGGTAACCTCGACCTCAGCAAATGGATGCTCCAACTCCCAACCGGACAACCCGGTTCCCCAACCTCAATCGAGGGTGCCAAGCTCGCAAGCTGCACCGGATTCCAAGAAGCAGAAACCTTCTTCACCGACCCAAAAGACGGCGCACTCGTCATGAAAGTTGCTGGGTCTCCAAAATCCGCACACTGCGTGACCACGAAAAACAGTCTCCATTGCCGAACCGAATTGCGCGAAAGTGATCCTCTCTCTTGGGATCCTAAACTTGCAACCAACAGACTCAAGGCTACACTTGTTGTTGTGAAAGCGGATAATTCCGCTCGTGGAACTGTCGTGGGACAAATCCACATTGATGATAAGATTTCCACGAAGCCGGTTTGCGAACTTTATTACAATTCCAAGGGTCTTATTACCATGGGAGTTGAGAAGACTAGGGCTGGTGGTGCTAGTATCTATACTGAGATCGCTACTGTGCCTGTTGGAACGGGTTTTTCGTATGAGATCTCTTATGAGAAGAATGTTTTGGGGGTTAGTGTTAATGGAGGGGCTGTCAAGACGCTTAGCACCAATGATTTAGATGCGCCTCTCAGTTATTTCAAGGCTGGCAACTATAACCAAGGCGACAGCCCAAGTGAGGTTCACTTCTATGCTTTGGATGTTACGCATGCCAAGTAAGGGGGGTGTTTTCAGGAGGGGGTGATGTAAGAGGATGATTCTAGAAGTTAAGGGATGGGATTCAGGTATTTTGCTGGGGCTGTTGGTAGTTTGATTTCTTAGCCTTTTATAGAGCTGTTATACTTGTGTCACGACGACTGGAATTTGCCTATTCATCCTAAGTCAGACTGTCCATTTGACGACTCGTGTTGACTTTCCTAAAGCTCATTGAAGCCCAGAAGCCTGTCTGAACGATAGGTCTGCACAACGAATAAAAGCTAGGAATATATTTAGAATATTCACGATTTTCTATAGATAAATTACCCTTTGAATTATTTAAGAATAAGAAGCGTTTAGGGTATAAATAGTAGTCGTTTGTTTATAAATATTCTATATTCTCTACCCCTTTAATATAGTTTCCTATAGTAGTAAATGCATATAAATATATATATCTTAGTAGATAGCTAGAATTAGAGTAATATTAGTACTAGTAGTTATAGAAGTAGTTATATTTTTAAGAATATATATATATATAGATAGTTAAAGTTAAGAATGTAAAATTAAAAAGATTATATTATTAAGTTTTAATAATATATATTCTAGTATATATAATACAAGAAAGCATAAGTATAGGTATATACTATATATAAGATAGACGTACGTGTATATTAAAGTATATATATGTTTACAGTATTCTATCTAGTAGTTTATTTTCTAAAAAGTGGGAATATATAAATAGACACTTACCTAAATCTTGTATTTATATTAGGAAAAGCAGATTATAGAAGACAATTTTATTTTTATTAAGTTGGATTCCATGTTTAGAGAGCTGTTGGAATACATTGGGATATGCCTTGAAAGCCATTTTCCCCGTCTCTAGCTAGACAGTTACATATTTATTTTAGTGACCTTTCCGAACCTATTCTCATAAACCTATTGGAAAGCAAATTTGGGGCCGAATTCGCGAATCTCGTTCCATTGTTCGTCTCCGACATAGCGCTCTAACCTCCTAGTCCGACCTTGACCTCCCATGATTTCGTCTTCAGATGCTGCTGGTGCAGGTGTGCGAGGAGGATGGCTAATGTTTCGATTGAATCCAAACCCGTTAGGGCCAGAAGCCGCAAGAAGAGAGGGGTCGATTGGGATGAATTGAGAAGCTGGTCGATATTCGTCGATTGGTCCCATTTTGATAGGCGGCAAAGCTGCTTGAGAGGGAGTAGCTGATGGTCTAAACGAGAGATTCATGGCCACTACCTCATCGATAACCTGCAAATCCGGCACCAGTATGTTAGATCCAACCAACCTCTGCTTCAAAGCGAGAAGTCTATGCTTCATAATCTCCCAATCTTCCTCCCCCCTACTATTGTGCATGGGTGTAGCAGCCATGGACATAGCAGCCGTAGCCATGGACGTAGTAGCCTTGGACTTACGATGTCCCCGCCTAGTCGGATAGCGCATGCGTTTCTCTGCTTCGTTGCCGGCAGGGGGGAACGCTGCAATGACACCGCGGACAATGGGCGCAACGTTTAATGGCGGGGCAATGAAATTGTTCGTGGGAAGGCCCTCGACACCTCCAGCGGGAAAAGGGGCGTAAGCGTACTGTTCCTTGGCCTCCTCCTTCTTACCATCTCTCCAAAATGAGCATATTCCTGGTGTGTCGGTGTGCTTGCAAGACATGCAAGCACCCCCGAAAGCTTGCTTTCCTGAGTTTGGATCCGTGATGGTGACGCAGAAAGGAAAATTCCCTCCCCCCCTACGGCAGCGCTCGCACGGGTAAACAATCGTTCCAACCATAAAGGCCATACCACTGTTGTTGTAGCAGTCTCTCCGACAAAGACGCCCAGTTGGCCCTACAACTCTTCCCTCCTTATATGCGAAATCTCTCTGAACTCGCAAGGTTGCGATGATGGTTTTGGCAAATGAACTCCCTCTTCTGGCTTCGCTGGTGACGAGCTGGGTTCCTTCTGGGCTGAAATAGTACATCTGAAAAACGCAGGTTAGCCTAACACCCTTAATCCAGTTGACGTTGCAAAACGAAGGATAGCAGCCAAACAGTAATACGTACCACTGGCTCATCAGTCTCAGGCATGGTATATTGATAAACTTGCTCGCCAGCTGGGGCCATGCTATCAGGACGGCGAGCGACTGGGTATCCCTGCGGCTCTGCGATCTCGAGTAGACCCCTGCCTGCAAGAATTAAGAGATCTTGATTATCCATTTTGTATCCGTCGACTAAGCCTGACGATGGGTGATTTGATTCTGGTTTTTTCGGTATGCAACCTCGTAAGCAGAAAGCTCGCTTCTGAAGGGAGGCTCGGTTAGCGACTATGCAACTTCATGATATGCGGTTACTGCAAGGGAGGAACTTGGCTTACTGGATCTCAGCGATGGATGTTTTACATGAGGAGAAAAAGGTGCGAAGCCAGAGCTTTGAAGTGTTATTCTGCGTGGCACGCGTCTCGGGCCGTGCTCTCGCTTAGCAGACAATCCAAACAAAATGAGGCGGCAAACCGGAGATCAAAGCGCCGATTGACAGCCTTGCTTGAGCCTTGTAAGTTCTTTTATCGCAGTGAAGTACAAGTTCCATATTCCTTGAACTCAATCCAAAGAACTGCTAGGACTGACTGACCTGTTTGTGAACTGCTAAACGATTAGGCACAAGCATGATTAAATTCTCTTCTGCACCTTTTAGAGCCATCTCAACCCACATTCATTGCTGTTCAAGCCATCGAGGCGTTCAGTAGCTCAACACGTTTGATCCAAGTTGTTGTTGCGTAGTTGTGTATTGGAATTTATAAACTCTGCTAGAAAAGCGAATTTGTGACACTCTTTTGTCAGTCATGCCAGTGTGATGGGCCGAGCGTACAAGGGGCTGCACCTGAAGTAGTAACAGCCAGAGTTATTCACAGTTGTTTGGGTTTGTTTGTGGCTAGAGAAACGGGCACTGCTCTCTACCACCTCCTTCAGCCTAAATTGTTTTAAAAAGTCTAGAACAGCTATAGTCCTTGCTTTGGAAGCCTTAAAGGAACGAGGAAGTTCGTTCGTCTATTCTCTGATATTCTCTGGAACCATATTCATATTACACAAGAATAGTCACATAATGAAAAGGCGAGAGACCAAGATTACTAGCCCAGACTCTTACAGAATCATGTACAACAAGTATTTGTAAGTAGTAGTAATTCAGGGACGTATTAAAGGGAAGCTAGCAGCAAAGCTCAATCCCAAGCGCAAATGCTCGTTGAAACCACTCGCCTTTGATGGCAAGATTGAAAGGCATGCTTAGGGAAATAGAGGTTTAAAGCCGAGTGTTAATTTCAAAAGAATGTGTTTGTTGATAGCCTCGCGGGTCTCGCGGATGGATAATTGTAGCGAACTGACGAGGTGGACTTGTCTGAATAATCTTGATTGCCAAGGTACACACCTAAAAACAGAACCCATCCCCTCTACGTGGAACTATGCCGAATATTAAGTTCTGGCTAGCGAAATAACTGCGTTTCAAATACGACAATTCTGCTGAACGGTTTCAAAGTTGCTTGCTGTCGACAAATCCAGATACAAGCCTTCGACCCCCGAGTGCCATATCCTCCTTCAAACGATACCACATCGAAATTTGAACTTACGAGTGTCGATTGTGCAGAATCTGGAATCGCTAAACTTTTCTCTGTTTGGCAGACAGTTTCAACTGTAAAACATTTAGTTTACTGTTTACGATTGATATCTGCGAATCGCCTGGTCGCCCTTCAGTCCCCCGCAAGACCTCCACACTCCCAGCTTTCCGAACACCACTCCCCATCCCTGCTTGGTCTCCAGAAGCAATCGAATGACATTCGGCTCTTGGGGATCCTTCTTTGGAAGCCGTCCTGCGATTGGAAGGCCACCCGGCAGAGCGCCAAACACCCACAAAGCATCATGAAGAGCACTTTATCGAATTTCAAACGTCTCCATTCGTCCTCCAACAGTCGAAGATTCTCCGGAACAGTTACTGGTACACACGAAACCTCAACTCGCTGGTTTATACAAGCGAAAGGGCCTGAAGGATAGAGCTGTTTGCCGTCAAGTCTCTCGGGAGCTTCTATTCATTCTTATCCAAACATCGAAGGCAGTCTCCTTGAACCCCCCAAAACGAGCAAGAAATACATCCTTGCTTCTTCAATGTGTCCAGTAGGGCATACCTACACCATATATCCAGCAAGGAATAGAATTGCGACTCGACTCCTTTTCGAGTAGGCGTAGACCGTGCTTCAGATTGCACGTTGCTGGTACTTGTAAGGTCTTCGAGGTAGTTTCAGGTAATTCCCATGCTTCTTACCCCAATTCTCCGTTGCTCATGACTCGAGAGATACAGGTTATTGACTTCAGGGCATCCCTTCGGCAACTTCAACCTCCTAGTCCCTTCTTTCCTCTATCAAGAGAAGCCCAAGAGCCCCTCTCGATATTCCCACCGTTTGTGACATTCCGACAGCCGAAAACTACTATAATCCTACCGACAATTCCCTCAAGAACACCTACTCGAACCACCCACACGGCTGATCTAAGCGTCATCGAGCGTTCAAGCACGACTAGTATCACGAATCGAAGCATACTCCTCCCAAAAACCACGAATACACTATCTCTTCCGAATTAACTTCTTGAAGTTACGCAAAAACCGTCCCTCTATAAATACACTTGGCTGTTTTGTCGAAGTCAAAAAGAACAATGTCAGCGCCAAAGGACGAGGGTTTTGAGGAAGTAGCCGACAACCCTGTCACTTTTCCACAATTTAAAAACTTCCTAATTGAGATTCGAGAACACATCTGGAAATGGACCCTTCCCGGTCCCTAAATTGTATATATAAAGCAGGCCAGCCTTAATTGTTTTGGATTGAAGTGGATCAGAAGCGATAAGAACGTCAATAACTGCGAATGCTAGGGCTGTACGAAGCCGTGGAACCAAGACTTAAGGCGGTGGACTGATAGGGAAGAACACGACACTGAGACGTACTGGGACTATAGGTAGGGCACAGCGTATTGATACACCACCCCCAAAACGACCCTCGTTTCGAGAGAGAAGACTGTTCAATCAGGGCAAGCTGGTATGGAAGGACGAATGGGAATTAAACATTTATGTCACGATGGACCTATAGAATTTTTGGGGAGAGACATGGGGATTCCGCACCGATTACCTACCACTACTCCTCTTGTTTGTATGTAGAGATTCATATAATGTTACATTGATGAATGGCTATACTCGCGCCTTTTGTGGTTAGGAGCTTGCCACTGGGGCCCTGCCCTCCATTTAGTCCAATTTTGAAACAGATACGCTTTACATTGATGAAAAGTTGTCCAGCTTGGTAAAGCGCCAGCTTACAGTATATCATTCTTATCTTGACAACTTGTGGGGGTTTATATCCCTTTGTAGTGCGGATCAATGAAAACTTGTTGACAAAAAGTCAAGAACGTTTGTTTGGACTTTTAAACAGAGGTTTTGTGGAATAGGGGCTCATTATAAATAAAAGACAATGCCGTAGCTTCTCTTCTGGCGATGTTTGCAGTGTATTAGTCTGGTTTATAGCTATTGTGAAAATTTAGTTGGTTTTGTAGCGGAACTTGAGTTCTTGGACGCCGCTGACATCGAGCTTGTTCAACTATTAAAGAGAAACTTCTTGTGGAAGCTGCCTACGATAAACAAAATCACTACTGACATATTAGAACAAGAACGAGGCGTGGTAATTTATAACAGGGAATTAAAGGAATTAGTTAGTCCGTGGATTAAACTTGAGATTATTAAGTATAGATAGGTTTTACTAAATGATTTGAAAAAGAGGTTCTATAACGTATTTATAGAGAAAAGGGGTTACGTAATACCTCTTTCTTTATACTATACCTCTTAGGTCTAGGAGAGCGATAGCTTTCTAGGCCTATAAACAAGCTAGATTATAAAAGACCTCTTAACTAATAGCTCTCTAATTCCTATACCTTAGTATAATACTTAGACGTGCTTCTCTTTATAGTTATTCTACTAGTAGTTCTAGTATTCTTAAGAGTAGATTCTCACTTCCTAATCCTATCTAACTCCTATCTCTTACTCTAACTCTAGTTTATATAGCTCTAGTTCTAGTGTAATAGTAAAGTAGGTAGCGTTTATAGAGGTATTAGCTATTAGCTAGTGTTATATATACTAGCTTTATAGAGTACTAGGCTTCTAAATCAAATAAGATTCGGTTATAAGACACTACTTAGAGTAGTAGTAGCTAGCTTCGTAGCTAGGTTTTTATATTATCTTTACTATAGTTAGTAGATAGCTAGCTAGTTACTAGGCTTTTTACACTCGATTCCCTTCTTTGAAAAACCTAGATAAGCTTATATCTCACCTATTTAAAGCTCGTCGACGTCGAGTATTAATACGCTACGCTAGCTAAATACTAGTAGAGAAGCGTTTTCTAAATATATAGTAATATATTAAATACGTAAGTAGAAGATAATTATTATTATAGAGTATACTATAAGTATAAACCGGGCTTATAACTGTCACGTATTTTTAAGAGTAGAAAACGCTCTAAGAAGCCTTATATTCAGAGGTGAAAACGCTGCTATATATAGAGAGAAAAGAAAGTACGTAATATCTCTTTTTTCTAAAATAGGTTCTTAGATCCCGAGTATTTATTTAGATAGCGAGGAACTATAAAGAGAGAAGGCTTAGAATATACGTTAGTAAGAACTCTAATATAATTTAAACTATTATATAAGAGCTTTTAGAAGAAGTAAAAATACGATTTCTTACTTTTAATAAATATTCTTAGAGAATAAGTGTTATTATCTTAAACGTTTTTGTATATTACTTATAGAAGATAGATATAATTAGAAGAAAGCTAGTCTCTCTTACTTATAGTAGATTATATTATAACTATAAAGTAAAGAAAACACGATAGAAATTAATAAATTAAGAGAAGTATAAGAAAAGAGAAGAAAAGATTACTTAGGCCTAGTTAAGAAAAGTAGTCTTTTCTCTTAATATAATTATAGAATAATTATACTACTTAATAAAAAATTAATATTATAATCACTTTTCTATATTCGATTAACTTCGTTAGAGTAATACCTATAATAGATTAGAAATAATAAATATAAAGAAAAGCTAGAAATAATTCTTAAGATATTATAGAGTAATTAAATTTAAGTAAATAATCTCTTAATAAGCGTATAATATATAAATATAAAGTAACTTTATAGGCTTATAGAATAGTAAATTAAATATATTCTTAATAAAATATCTAAAATAAAGTAGAATTATAATAAAGAACTAAAAACTAGTATAATAGTACGTAAGCAAAAGTTAGCTTTTAGTTAGAATTTATAGCTATTTTATAAATCTTAAGACTCTATTATAGATTATTTAATACTAGTATCTCACTTTTGAGATATAAATAGTCTAGACTTCTACTAAAAACTAAGTAAATAACTAATTGAAAATTCTATAATATATATTATGAATAGTAATTAAAACACGTCTTAATTAACGTATATAGTATACTAAGACGAAGTAATCTTAGAAGCGATTTACTCTTAACTCTATTTTAAGAAGTATCTAGAAATAGATCTTATAATATTTAATAGTTTAATAGAACGCGGTTTAATCGTAGTCTAAGACTTTTAGACTAAGACTAAACCTAGTTATAAGTAGATATTTAGATATATATTTCTAGGAACTATAATAATACGAAATATATACGACTATTAAAGAGGTAAATAAGAGTGTATATTCAATAGAATAATATATATAGATACTAGGTACTAGTATAAAAGAAAAGACTAAATTAGTCTTATCTTATTTTTAATAGAAGTATCTATATATAAGAGATTAGATACTATTAAGGTTTAATAATAATAATAACTAAGTTCTATCTAATATAGCTAATATTATATAGTAAGAGCTAAAAAGCCAAATATATAATATCTAAACTTTAATTCTTTCTATAAATAAATATTAGATATTAATATCTTTAGCACTTTTAGTTATATAAGTATTAGTAGTTTTACGAATACTTGTAATTTAGAACAGCGAGCTAATATAGAAACTAGAGTAATAATAGTATAGTTTTTAAAATCTTATATTTTAGAAGAATATATACTAGAAATTAGAATCGTAGCTAATACTAGATATAGAAGTTAGAAATTTAATTACTAAGACTTCTAAGAAGAGAACTTATATAGAATATTAATTTTAAGAAAGTTAACTTAATAAGATAACTTATTAAACAAGTCTTTAATAATAAGTATATTTATACGTTTATAGTAAAATACGCTATTTAACTCTATAAGTATTATTACTTAGGCTTTAGTGTCTTTTCTTTCTAGATTATTATTTAAGTACTTTTTAGTAAACGCTTTAGAGAATAACTTTCTAGTAATATCTATTTATATTATATCTAGTATATAACCTCTATTTCTTCTTTTTTTAAGCTTCTATTTCAAGTAATTAAAAATAAGTCTCTTTCTTACTTACTTTTCTTAGCTACTAAGTTACTAAGAAATATATTTACAAAGTAATTACTATTAAAAGTACGTAGAAAATTACTTCCTCTATAAATAAGCTTAACTAATAGAGCTATATATCGAGTTTCTTACTAGTATAGTTATTAGTTACTAATAGAGCTAAGATTTTACTCTCTTAACTAACTCTCTAATTATTATAGAATCTACTATTCTTATTATTACTACTAGAGTCGATAATAGAGAATGAGATTATAATAGAGAGAACTAAGAACTAGAGAGCGATATTATTATATTTAGAAAGAAATACGATAATAACGCTATTAATAAAATTAAAATAATAAAGTCTCTAGAAAAGAGATTTTTTATACTACTCTAACTTTAAGAGTATTCTCTCTTTTAAATAACTCTAATAATAATAAAAAGTTTACTATTTCAATATATAATATATTTTAAGATATTAAAAGAGGTTTTTATTAATCTTTTAATAAATAAAACTTATACTTATAGAGGAAAAATCAAGTCTTCTCTTCTAAGATATATATCTTTATATATTACTACTTTTATCTAAAAAGAAGATTAATTAAGTATTTTATAAAATATTACTAAAATAAACTCTATAAAACTCTAGATAGTTTAAAGTCTTTTAAAAAGACTCTTCTATATTAATCTAAATAGTTTATAATAATATAGATTACTAGATAAAGTTATAAGAATATAGAATATTTATAGAATAGTCTTTTATTCTCTATTATCTAATATAAAGCTAAACTATTTTATTAGTTAAAATACTTCTAAAAAAATAATAGAGTTATAATAATCTTAGAAGTACTAGAAAATAGATAAGATTGCTTTTTATAACTTAGAGACTTTTATTTTTTAAATTATACTAAGAAATTAAAAATAAGAAAAAGAGATAAGAAAATAAATAAAAGATAATAGACTAAAAAGATTTATCTACTTCTATTTTATAATATTATCTTTCTTAAGTTAATTAGAGAAATAAAAGTAAAGACTTCATATTACTAGAGTAGTAATAGAGAGTTATATTTACTTTTAATTTAAATTTTAATTAAATATCTAAATTTATCTAGTTTTATAAAGAAATAAAACTAATAAGTAGTATTACTTAAGAAGTAATAGAGAGCTATTAGTTTTCTACCCTCTTATATTCTAAAAGAATTATTAAATTTCTTTAACTTTTTAGAGAAATAGAAACTAATAAATAGACTTATTAAAGGTTTAGTTAAATAACCTAGATTATCTTTATCTAATTTTAAATAGAATTATTACGTTTCTCTAGAAGTTTTAAGAGAGAGTAATAAATAATTAAAGTGACTTAACTAGTAGATAATATAGCTAGTTTATTTTTAGCTAGTTTTAGTTTAAATTAGCGAAATAGATTTTCTCGTCTTTTCTCGTCTAAGATACTAGATAACCTAGGTCTACTACTTATATCGAGGATATTTATAATAGCTAATACTTAAATATAGTAGATAAAGATAAGAAGCGCTAGCTAGAGAAGTAAGAAGACGTAGTAAGAAGAATCTTACTATAATAACACGAAACACGTACTCTAAAGAGATATATAGAAGTGTATTTAAGAGAGTGAATACTAGGTACTAAAATAGAAGAAAAGACTAAATTAGACCTTTTCTAGCTATAAAAGAGTAAGTAGCTATATATAAGAGTTTAGATAGTATAAAAGAGAGTTAGTATAATAGTATACTATTCTATATAGCCGAGATTATATAGCATATACCGTATATATAAGGTTTCAGTAGTTGTTGTTTTATATTATCTAATTTAGGAAGGTTACGTACGTCTATACGTCTGTCTAGACTTTCGGACGTACTTTGTAGAGTTCGAGCTTTTATATTAGCTAACGTATATCGTTATTCAGTTTTATACCTCTTTTTATATCGTCTAAAACCTCTTATATATAGTAGCCTACTCTATTAGAGTTAGAAAAGGCTAGTTTAGCCTTTTCTTCTATATTAGAGCCTAGTATCTATATACGTTATTCTACTAAACGCACTTCTATATACCTCTTCTATAGTTATATATATTTCGTACTATTATATAAAAGGCTAAACTCTTCTTCGCCGGTGATAGCATAAATAATATCTCTTTCAAGCTTTTTATTACTTCTTTTATTTTAAATTTAAAGTCGATAATATACCTATTTCGCTTTAGGCTAGAATCGGACTAGAAGGATAATATTCTTAAATAGCCGGGTAATTAGAGACTACCTAGACAGCTAGTAACACTAGGGTTTAGTATCTATATAGATAGCTGGTAAAAATCGTGTTATAGACACGTTAAGGAAAGTAGGATATGCTAAGTGTCCCTAAGGCTTCTAATAACCCCAGATTCGGTGAATAAGTCGACATAGTTATCGCGAAGGCTTCCGAATCTGATCTTACCCCCCCC